>JAUCBL010000017.1:5435142-5680142 GCA_033807585.1 Hydrophis major
ATAGATAGATAGATAGATAGATAGATAGATAGATAGATAGATAGATAGGTAGACTGATGAATGGATGGAATGGATGGATAGATGGATAGAGGGGGGGCAAGGCAGGCAGGCAGGCCGGCAGAGAGGCAGACAGACAGATAGCCAGGCAGGCAGGCAGGCAGGCAAGGATAGATAGATAGATACATGGATAGATAGATAGAAAGATAGATAGATAGATCGATAGATAGATAGATAGATAGATAGATAGATAGATAGAAAGAGAGAGAGAGAGAGAAAGAGAAAGAGAGAAAGAGGGAAAGAAAGAAAGAACAAAAGAAAGAAAGAAAGGCAGAGATAGATAGATAGATAGAGAGATAGAGAGATAGATGGATAGATAGATAGATAGATAGATGATAGGTGGATGTATGTAGTTGGATGATAGATAGATAGATAGATAGATAGATAGATAGATAGATAGATAGATAGATAGATAGATGATAGATGGATGAGTGGGTGGTAGGGAGGTTGAGGGATAATTAGATAAATAGATTTATGGATGGATGGATGGATAGAAAGACAGACAGACAGACACACAGACAGACACACAGACAGACAGATAGAAAGATAGAGAGATGGAATGGACAGATAGATGGAATGGATAGATAGATAGATAGATAGATCGATAGATAGATCGATGATAGATAGATAGATGATAGATAGATAGATAGATAGATAGATAGATAGATAGATAGACAGATAGAAAGAGAGAGAGAGGAGAGAGAAAGAAAGAAAGAAAGAAAGAAAGAAAGAAAGAAAGAAAGAAAGAAAGAAAGAAAAAAAAGAAAGAAAGAAAGAAAGAAAGAAAGAAAGAAAGAAAGAAAGAAAGAAAGAAAGAAAGAAAGAAAGTGTTAGGGATAACATTGGTAACCTAACTTAGTTTGGGTATAGTAAGATATATATATCTATTTGCAATTTCAACCCATAGTTTTCACAGTTTTCCTTGTACTTGACTGAACCTTGGGCTTTCGTAAATCCATCAGCAATATTTTCTTCAGTCATGCAATATTCCAATTTTATTAAACCATTTTTTTACAGATTGTCTTATATTCAAATATCTAAGATCAGTATGCTTAGATCTCCTTTTTACAGCAATATTTGTAGCCAACCATATGGCTGCTTGATTTTCCTCATAAACTACAATGGCATCTTTAACAGTTTCTCCCATATCTAACAACAACTGTTTACACAGAATTAAATCAGTACATAATAAAGATAGACATGAAAATTCTGCTTCCATTGTGGACATAATTATGTGTTGTTGTCTAATTGACCTTCAACCAATCAGTGTTTTACCTAATAGTATAGCCATACCTGAAGTTGATTTCCTAGTTTTTATATCTGTTGCAAAACTTGCATCAACATATGCACTTAAAATCAAATCATCTTTTGGCTCCAAATACAATGCACAGTGCATTGTCCTTTTAAGATACGTTAATATATGCTTTAGCGCTTGCCAATGTCGTTCAGTGGGTTCAGCGTTGAATCTTGCCAATTGATTAATGCTATAGGCAATGTCTGGCCTTGACCAATTACTAATATATGATAAACTACCTATTAATGATTGATAAATGGTCTTATCGAATTTTGAAATTTGAGCATCAGTATGGCAAAATTCCTGACTCATTGGAGTTTTTGCCGGCTTACAAAGTTCCATTTTATACATTTTTAGCAATTGGTAAATTTTATCTTCTTGTGATATCTTATAGCCACTATTGGTTTTGTTTATTGTCAATCCTAGATATTGTCTTATTTCTCCTAATTGCTTTAATTTTATCCTCTTACCTAATGATATTATTTCAGTAGCTTCATTATTAGTCTTTGTAATTATAGCAATATCATCTGTAGACAACAATAATAATGACACTATTCCATTTGTCTCTCTTTTAAATAAACATGGATCAGCTAAACTTGCTTTAAACCCTATATTGTTTAACTCTTTTACAAGATATTGGTTCCATTCATAACCAGATTGTTTTAATCCATAGAGACTCTTTTTAAGTTTCCAACAGTCATTATTATTTTTATCATCCTTTATACCTACTGGTTTTCTTAAATAAATAGTGTGCTGCAATGGTGCATGCAGATAGGCAGTTTCTACATCTAAATGATTTATGATATAGTTCTTCTTAGCTGCCCATACTAAAGCTGCTCTCAAGGTTGTTGCTTTTAGATTCGGTGCAAATGCTTCATAATCACAGGCAGTTTGATTAAATCCTTGAGCTACCAACCTAGCCTTATGGGTAACAGTCCCATTTTTACCAGTTTTTAACTTAAATATCCATTTGCAGCCAATGGACTTTTCACCTGGAGGTAATTTGGCATTTTCATAAACTTTCATTTCTTTTAATGAATTTAATTCTTTCTCCATTGCTCTATGCCAATTTTCTTGTTCCTTTGCAGGATACATTCTAAGTTCTTCAACAGTAGCTGGAACTTTACTAACTTGGCATAGTACACTTGCTTGGTACCTGTCAGGTGGTCTGGTTACATGTGTAGAACGTCTAGGTATTACAGGGCTTACAGGTGGACTTTCATATTCTACCTGTTCCTGATTATCTATTTCTTCCTGTTCTGGTATTTCTTCCTGTTCTGGTCCTATATGCTCTTCCTGTACTTCCTCTTTAATTGTACTCTTCTTATCACTGATTTGTTCTTTTGGTCTTTTGTAGGTTTCTATAATTACTTCCTTACTTGAATCTTGTTCCAGTTTTTCCCATCCTACATGTTCTAGGAATTGGGCACCAGCACTACAGTAAACTCCAGATGTACCTTTTTCCCAGAATCTGTATGATTTGTGATTAGATTCATAACCTACAAAGAATAACTTTTTAGCCCTATGTTGCCCCTTATTTCTCAGTTGTGTAGGAATATGCACCCATGCTGGTGCTCCAAATGTGTGCATGTAGCTTAGGTCAGGTTTTCTACCATGCCACTGTGTGAATGGTAATTCACCTGTTGTTAAGTTAACAACATTATTCAATATATGATTACCACACATTATTGCTTCTCCCCACAAATTTTCAGGTAATCCTGAATCCGACAGCATAGTATGAGCCATTGCTTGTATTGTTTGGCCTCGTCTTTCTATAAAGGCATTATGTTGTGGCCAATATGGTGCAGACTTTTTATGTTCAACACCTGCCATCTTCAGTCTATTTTGGAATTTATTATTTATAAATTCCGTACCATTATCAGTTATAAGAGTTACTAATTTCCTTTTAGTTTTTCTTTCTGCGAATTTAAGCCAATTCAAGAAATTTTGATATGTTTCCGTTTTACTCTTCATTAAATAACAGAAACCATGTCTAGAATAATGATCCATTATACTTAGTATATAACGAGCACCTCCCACACTTGGTTTTTTAGGACCTATAATATCAGCAAATACGACCTCTAGAGGCTCCTTTGTTTTAAATCCATTAATTCTATTTGCTGGCATTACCTTGCCTTTTTCAATTATGCAATTGTCTCCCCTAAAGGTAATTACATAACCTAGTTTAACCAAACCTCTAACCGAAAGCAAATTAAACTTAAGTTGTGGTACATATAACATTTTTACATTTTCTTTTATGCAAGAACAATATGCTATACCTTCACCTTTAGCTTTCAGTTTCCAGCCTTTCGCTAACGATATCTACTGTGAACTCGTCAACATCTTAATAAATCTTTTGTTATCTTTCGTTATGCAGTGCGATGCTCCACTATCTACAACCCATAAATTATTATTCACAGTTTCGTTGCTATACATGGCTAACTCTAAGCATTTTTCATTCTTTTGATGCCTTTTAGCATTCTGGCTGGCATTTTGGCTTTTTCCTTTCTTGCAGAATCTAGCCAAATGTCCTTTTCCTCCACAATTAAAACATTTTCTAATTGTATAGGCTGTCGAAGATATTTTCTCTTCTTCACATTGTGGTTGTTCCCTTCTGAGTTGATCCCTTTCAAGCCTTCTCCTGGCTTCTTCAATTAATCTGCCAGTAATGTCATTTAATGTAAGGTTATCTTTTGGCAGAACTTCAAGTGAAGTTACGTAGTCATCGTAGCTATCATTTAACGAAGACAAAATGATATAAACTTGGTGTAGTTCTGTGAAGATAAGTTCTTTTTCATGCAGTTCCTGAAAAATTCTCTTCATAGTGTTTAAATGAGTCAGCATGTCTCCATTCTTTTGAAGATGTGTTCTGAACAGCTTCCGTGTAAGATTTATATGTGCTCCTACGCTGTCTTGAACATAAATCTTCTTTAAATTCTCCCAACATTTCTCAGCTGTTTCTTCTCCACGTATATGTACAAGCTGTTGGTCACAGAGTGTCAGTCCTATTATACAGAGAGCTTGCTCATTGTTCAGTTTATATTCTTGTATTTTCTGGGCATCATTCTCATCCTCCGGATCCCAAGCATCTACCTCTGGTGGGTTTTGAATTATACTCCATAAACCTTGTCTGCGTAGAAGTAGGCTGCATTTCATAGACCATGAAACATAGTTTGTTCCATCCAGTTTGGATATTAGAGACAAACTTTGTAAATTGACTTGTGCCATCTTTATCTGGATATTAAACTATAATTAATAAAACACAGCTGTCTGTTTACAGTATTGTGTAACTACACAAACTCTCACTTTAATCTAAGCCTGTTATATCCTGGTTAGTCTGACTGTGCACCTGGGCCCATAACCAGTGTTAGGGATACACACCCTAGCAGAACGTGCAACAACAGTCTAGCAGGTAGGCAAATAAGTGAGATAAACGTTGTTGTAGCTTACACTCAGTAAAACAGATACACTGTGCCAGTTAAATAGTTTTTTATTCCAGCAAGGGTTATAGCATAGTCAAACAGTCCATATGTCATACACTAGTTCAGTCCATCCGTGGATTAATCAGTTGCAAAGTCCAGTGTCGAAAAAGAGGTCAGTAAACTTACAAATAATCAGTCCAGTAATATATCTCTTTTGCAGTTAGAGATATGAAGAAAATCAAACCTCTTTTCTACTCTCAGCAATAGCAGGGAAAAACACAGTTATCACCATCAATCCATCCTTGTCAGCAATCCAGTAAAAGCCAGCAAACAGTGAGCTCTCTTGCTCCCTCTTATGGTGATTTTACAACCCCACCCAAAATACATGTTTTAACAGTTAAAGTGATACACACAAAAAAAACTCACTAACATAGTTTATATATATTATTTTACCCAAAGAAAGAAAGGCAGAGATAGATAGATAGATAGATAGATAGATAGATAGATAGATAGATAGATAGATAGATAAAGATAGATTGATAGATAGATGGATAGATAGAGTGAGAGAGAGAGAGGTGGGGGGGAAGAAAGAAAGAAAGAAATAGAGAGAGAGAGAGAGAGAGAAAGGCAGAGAGAGAGAGAGAGAGGGAAAGAAAGAAAGAAAGAAAGAAAGAAAGAAAGAAAGAAAGAAAGAAAGAAAGAGAGAGAGAGAGAGAGATAGATAGATAGATAGATAGATAGATAGATAGATAGATAGATAGATAGATAGATAGATAGATGGATAGATGATAGATGGATGAGTGGGTGGTAGGGAGGGCGAGGGATAATTAGATAGATAGATGGATGGATGGATGGATGGATGGATGGATGGATGGATGGAAAGACAGACAGAAAGACAGACAGACAGACAGACAGACAGACAGACAGACAGACAGACAGAAAGTTAGATAGAAAGATAGATGGGTTGATTGATGGATGGATGTAGTTGGATGATAGATAGATAGATAGATAGATAGATAGATAGATAGATAGATAGATAGATAGATAGATAGATAGATGATGGGGGAGAGAGAGATGATGGATGCATGGATGGATAGATGGATGGAGAGAGAGAGAGAGAGAGAAGGCAGGCAGGCAGGCAGAGATCCTGACAGACAGATAGGCAGACAGGCAAGCAGGCAGACAGGCAGGCAGGGATAGATAGATAGATAGATAGATAGATAGATAGATAGATAGATAGATAGATAGATAGATGAGTGTGTGGTAGGGGGGATAATTAGATGGATGGATGGATGGATGGATGGATGGACGGACGGACGGACGGACGGACGGACAGACAGACAGACAGACAGACAGACAGACAGATAGATAGATAGATAGATAGATAGATAGATAGATAGATAGATGGGTTGATTGATGGATGGATGGATGTAGTTGGATGATAGATAGATAGATAGATAGATAGATAGATAGATAGATAGATAGATAGATAGATAGATAGATAGATAGATAGATAGATAGATGATGGGGGAGAGAGAGAGAGATGATGGATGGATAGATGGATGGAGAGAGAGAGAGAGGCAAGGCAGGCAGGCAGGCAGGCAGAGAGGCAGACAGACAGATAGGCAGGCAGGCAGGCAGGCAGGGATGGATAGATAGATAGATAGATAGATAGATAGATAGATAGATAGATAGATAGATAATTCAGATAGATAAAACTATTTGTGGGTTTTAGTATCCATCTCCTTTTCCTTTTATATTGTCCTTTCCATGTAATTTTTACTGGCCTACGGTTGGTCCAAATATTAGGCATTATTTCTTCTTCACTAATGTCTTTTTCAATTGCCCTGTTCGCCCACACCATATTGATTCTGGAACAGGTTTTTTGTGGACTAGAATAAAATGTGAATTTCTTCTCATTTGGATTTCTATTCCTCCATATGTCTTCCAAGTTGGTCTCTGTTAAATCAAAGTTTTTGGTAGAGTTCTCTTTTTTTCCTTCCTGGTCTCTTCAATACTAACATAATCTTTTATTTACATCAACAATGGCATTGAAATCCTCTATTAAGCAGATAGTTTCTTCTCCTACACTAATTATTTTATCATATAATCTCTTATAAAACTTCTTCGGGTTATCGTTAGGGGCATATATCCCCACCAATTGTCGTTGGTTTTTTTGCAAATTAATTTGTATCATTAGAATTCTGCCTTGTGCATCTGCATAAATTTGTTTTGCATTTATCCCTTTTTTAACATAAATTCCTACCCCCCTTTTCTTTTGATCTGCCAATGCTGTAAATAATTCAGCTAACTTGGGGTAAAAAAATATTTTTGTTGTTTTTGGATGTGTACCTCCTGTAGGCATATAATGTCAGCATTTTGTTTTGTTAATTTAGTTAATATTTGTTTTCTCTTAATCTGGGAGTTTAATCCATTGTTGTTCATTGAGAGTAGTTTCATCTCTTCTTCCATTGTTGATTCTGAGTCTACCCATATCTTCTGTTGGTTCTTGCTTCTCTTTGGGGTCTTACTCTTAATCCTTCTCTCCTTGGGTATTCTCTCTTTTCTTTGCCTCTCTCTTCTTGGTCCGTTTCCTGTATTCCCTGTTGTTGGTCTTCTTGTTGGTCATCCTGACTCTTGCTTTCTGACTCTTCTTTGCTACTCCCTTCCAACTTTATTTCTATCAGCTGGTCATAAAATTCTTGTGCCTTTTTGATGCCTTCAATTTTTACTCTTCTTTCTTGCCATGTCACCAGCATTCCTTCAGGAACCAATCATCGGAACCAGTTATTTCGTTGATTCAGAAGTATTGCCAGAGATCTATAATCCTTCCTCAGCTCTCTCACTTGCCTCGGGATTTGTTTCAAGGTCGTGATCTCTTTTTCTTTGTACACCATCGGCTTGTCCTTTGTCATTCTATATACAATATCCCTTACGTTTTTCCTGGTGAACCTAATGTGTACCTCCCTTGGCAGTTTGTTTCGTCTGGCATAATTTGCATGAATTCGAAAGATCTCATCCATTTCTTTCACTATTTCCTCTGGGTCCCTTTGCAATGCCTCTGCCATTAGGTGGGACATTATGGCTCCTAGATTTTCATCTTTAGATTCCAATACATTTTGGAACCTCAAATAAAATGCTGCATGTTCCATTTCGAGATGGATGATCGAATCCTCCAGTTCTATATTCATCTCTGTTACCTTCCTGTCCATCCCTTCCAGTCTCTTGTCTGTTTGTTCAGCTTTGATTTCTATATTCCTTATTTTTTGTTCGTTATTCTCTATTGTCTGTTGAATTGTTCCTATCTTCTCATCCAGTTTTTGGATCTTACCCTTCATTTCTCCCATTTCCATCTTCATATCTGTGTGGTTGTTTGCCATTGTCTCCTGCATTTTAAGCATCATTTTCTGAATGGCTGATAATGTTGCTTGCATTGTCTGCATGTTGGCAGTGTTGTTTGTTTTTTCCGTGTTCAGCATTCCTTCTATTGTTTTTTGACCCTCTGGAGATGCAATGGATACTGATGAACCAGAAATCGTTTTTTTTCCTTTTCAGGGTCATTGTCGTAGTACTGGTCATGTTCCTAATTTGTTGAAAATATCTTCCCACTTTACCATTCACTATTTAATTTCCATTTCATTGTCAATTCTTGTCATGCCCCTGATGGAGACTGACTCTGAGGAAGAGGAGGAACAGCCAACAAGGAGTGGGAGTGTGGCTCCAGAGGTGGTGGAGGAGGCTGGGGAAGGGCAGAGGCCGGCTGAGCAGTCAGAGGGGGATCCAGGCCCATCCCCTATCCATCCTTGGTCACGCAGGAAGGAGAGGATCAGGGAAAAGTGAGGTCTACTCAAGAGAAGATTACCATGATCCTCCTCATGGCTTGCAGGTGGGAGCTATGTATATAAGTTTGCAACTGCATAGTTAGAATTTGCAGGAGTCAATTAAGTGTTCACCTTGAAAGAGGCTTATCTTCGCTGGCGTTCTTCCCATGGACTTTTCTCAGTTATTTTCCTGGAGTTTATAAATAGTTAGCTCGGCTTGCTTCAGAACTCTCATCAATGCCATTTGTTTTGGTTTTCTGTTTGCCTCATTATTTACTTTTGTGACTTTAAACTGTGCCTAATGAAACAGTGAAGTTAAGTTGAAGGCCTTACCGGACTTTAATATATGTTTTGGGTTTTGGGTTATTTTGAGAGACTATGGGTCATCAGATTTTGACTTCAGCCACCCCTTCAACTTATTTTTGCTTTTTTTGGGGTGTCCATGGATCAGCTCAGAGCAGAGATTGCCCAGTTAATCCAGCAAGTGGCTCTTTTGACTGCACAGGTGGCACAAATGCAAGCTGCCCAGCCATGCCGAAAATGCCCAGTGGCAGTGCCAGATAAATTTGATGGTTCGCTGGCCCAATTTCCAGCATTTTTTGGGCAGTGCCAGCTTTACATGAGCCTTCTGCCTGGGGACTTTCCCACTGACCAGGATAAGGTGGGGTTTTTGATTAGTTTGTTGTCAGGCTCTGCAGCACATTGGGCGACACCTCTGCTGACCCAGCCCAACCAGGTGTTGGACAATTACGCTGAGTTTTGCCATCAGTTTCAGGCCATGTTTGAGGACCCTGTTTGAAGCCAAATAGCAAACAGACATTTGAGAGAGTTGAAGCAGGGCTGTGGCTCACTCGTGGATTATATTGCTAGTTTTCGGGTGGTTGCTCAGGATGTACAATGGAATGAGGCAGCACTGTTAGACCAGTTCCAGAAGGGTTCATTTGGCCTTCTACCTCCCCATTGGCTGCACCAGTGCTTTTTGTGAAAGAAGAAATCAGGGGATGAATGCAGTCACAGTGAGGAATTGGTACCCGCTTCCCCTCATCCCTGAACTGATTTAATGGCTTCGTCAAGCTAAGATCTTTATGAAGTTGGATTTTCATGGGGCCTACAATCTGGTTCGCATTCATGCAGGGGACGAGTGGAAAATAGCTTTCCGGACAAGGTACACGCATTTTGAGTATACCATGATGCCTTTTGGATTAACCAATGCCCCAGCTGTGTTCATGCATTTCATGCACGATGTTTTCCATGATTTGTTGGATCAATTCATGGTCATTTATTTTGATGACATTTTGATTTACTCAGACTTCCTGCAGGAACATTGGCAGCATGTGCGGCTAGTGTTGCAACGTTTGCGTGATAACCACCTGTTCGCTAAACGTGAGAAGTGTCAGTTTGCACAAACCAAGATTGACTTCTTGGGACATTGTATTTCACCTGCTGAGGTGGAAATGGACCTGGAAAAAATTCAATCGGTGCAGGAGTGGGAACCTCCACAGCGGGTTAAGGATATGCAATGACTGTTGGGGTTTGCAAACTACTACCGCACATTTATTCCCCACTTTTCTGCCTTGACTGCTCCCCTTTCTAATCTGCTCAAGAAGGGGGAGAAGTTCCATTGGGGTGCTGAGGAGCAGGCAGCTTTTGAGGCGATGAAAGTCACCTTTGCTTCTGAGCCTATCCTCAAACACTCTGATCCAGGCCAGCCATTTGTGGTGGAAACAGATGCTTCTGATGTGGCTGTTGGTGCAGTGCTCCTCCAGGCCTATACTCCCGCAGGCACCTTGTTCCCGTGCACTTATTATTCCCGGAAGTTGTCAGCTCCAAAGCACAACTATACAATTTGGGACAAGGAGCTATTGGCGGTTAAGGTCACTTTTGAGACATGGCGGCACCACCTGGAGGGGACTCATCACCAAATCAAGGTTCAGACGGATCATCGCAATTTGGAACACCTACGTACAGCTCAGACATTGAACCAGCATCAGGTGAGATGGTCCTTATTCTTTGCTCGATTTGATTTCTGGGTGACCTATGTTCCGAGTGGAAGGAATCAACACGCTGACGCCCTATCTCAGAAGCCCGAGTATACCCAAAGGGAGGATAAAATCTTGCCCCGGACGGTGATTCCATTGGAGTGGTTTGCAGCCTCCGAGGAACCTGTGGACCTTCGAGTGAGGATTCAGGAGGCACAGCGGCAGGACCCATTTATGACAGCTCGATGTCGAGAATGGGATGAGAATGGGAGACAAGAAACTCCTTGGGTGTATATTGGGGACCTGTTGTGGTTCCGTGATTGCATTTACGTGCCTGGAGATCCTCTTCATGGCCTTATCTTATGTCAATGTCATGATAGTCCGGCGGCAGGACATTTTGGGATGTTCAAAACACTGCACCTCATCTCGAGGACATTTTGGTGGCCAAGACTTAAACATGATGTGTCGGGATAGGTGGCGTCCTGTGGGATCTGTCACCAAGCCAAGTATGCTCCTGGTGCGCCCCCTGGTTTATTGCAGCCCTTGCCCACTCCAGAACGACTGTGGGGGGCAATTTCTTTGGATTTCATCATTGTGTTACCACCATAGAATGGTGCCACAACCATTTTGGTGGTGGTGGATATGTTGACTAAAATGGCCCACTTTATTCTGTGTACGGGTCTTCCATCGGCCAAGATAACAGCTCAATTGTTTATCTCCCATGTTTTCCGGTTGCATGGGTTACCAGACCGCATGGTATCAGATCGGGGGGGTACAATTTATGGCACGCTTCTGGCAGACTCTACTCGTGAAACTGCAGGTTCAGGCATGTCTGTCCTCTGCTCATCAACCCAAAAATGATGGCAGGACAGAGAGAGTGAATGCTATTTTGGAGCAGTACCTCTGCTGTTTCAGCAATACTCAACAAGACAATTGGGTGGAGGTGCTGCTGGTGGCGGAGTTTGCTTATAACAATGCTCAACATGCATCCACCCGTGTGTCCCCTTTCTTTGCTAAGTGTGGGTTTCATCCATGACTTTTCCCTTTAGCCCCATCTGATTCCCCAGTTCCGGCAGTGCATAAATTCTTGCAGGAGTTAAAAGCCATGCACCACCACATGGTCCGCGATCAACTAGAGAGAGCCAAGGAAGACTATAAACAGTTTGCAGACCGACATCATCGCGATGTTCTACCTTTAGTGGTCGGCAATCGGGTTTGGCTCTCTACTCGATATTTACCAATGACACAACCATGGAAAAAGCTCGATCACCGTTACTTGGGACCTTTTCCAGTCAAGGCAGTGATCAAACCTGTGGCTTATCATCTCTCCCTGCCATGGACCATGCGTATCCATCCTGTTTTTCATCGTTCCCTGTTAGTCCCTGCCTCGCCTGACAGTCCGCATAGACTGGCTCCATCACAGCCAGCCCCAGTAGCCCCTCTGGGTGAGGAGGAATACGAAGTGGATAGCATCTGAGATTCACGCCAGTTGCAGGGCCAATTTCAATATTTGGTGGCATGGAAAGGTTATGGACCAGAGGACTTCACCTGGGTCGATGCCACTGATGTTCATGCTTCTCGTTTGGTCCAGGACTTTCATGCTCAGTTTCCTCAACATCCTCATCTGCCTGGTCCTGGGGGAGGGGACCCTGCAGGGGTGATAGTGTCATGCCCCTGATGGAGACTGACTCTGAGGAAGAGGAGGAACAGCCAACAGAGAGTGGGAGTGTGGTTCCAGAGGTGGTGGAGGAGGCTGGGGAAGGGCAGAGGCCGGCTGAGCAGTCAGAGGAGGATCCAGGCCCATCCCCTATCCATCCTAGGTCACGCAGGGAGGAGAGAACCAGGGAAAAGTGAGGTCTACTCAAGAGGAGATTACCATGATCCTCCTCGTGGCTTGCAGGTGGGAGCAATGTCTATAAGTTTGCAACTGCATAGTTAGAATTTGCAGGAGTCAATTAAGTGTTCACCTTGAAAAGAGGCTTATCTTTGCTGGCGTTCTTCCCATGGACTTTTCTCAGTTATTTTCCTGGAGTTTATAATTAGTTAGCTCAGCTTGCTTCAGAACTTTCATCAATGTGGTTTGTTTTGGTTTTCTGTTTGCCTCATTATTTACTTTTGTGACTTTAAACTGTGCCTAATAAAACAGTGAAGTTAAGTTGAAGGCTTTACCGGACTTTAATATATGTTTTGGGTTTTGGGTTATTTTGAGAGACTACAGGACATCACAATTCTGTTCAGTAATTTCCTTTAAAAAATATCTTATCACCGCTCCAACTTATAGTATTATGTATTATTCAAAGTTAATTCAATCTTATATAAAGCCTAGGGTTAGCTGGATCACCAATATTACAGAAGAGAAGGAAGAGAGAGAGCAAAAGGGAGGGCAGGAAGGATAATATCAAAATAAAAAGGAAAAGGGAGAAAGGGTACGATAGAATCAAATAGGATATAATTACTATAAATTGTTCTTATACAGCTATATTATATTATTATATTATGATATATCAACTCTATTCTTTATCCTTAACTATAGGGTTCAGTTTCTTTTAAACAGATAATAGATGTTAAAATATAGGATTAAACAAATCTAAATTCCACTTCTTATATATATAATCTTACTTATTTCGTTAACCATTAATAATCAATCAATCAATAATCAACAGGATAGTTCATCAATCTTCTCACAATTTCATATCATTTAAACTTTTAAGTTCCTGATAAATTCAATCAAACCTTAATCAAAATGTTATTTCATTAATTAGGTTCTGTAGAAAAAGGTCCAGTATTATTCATTCACTTTCGTTTCCTTATCCGTTCACATTTTGTTTAGTCACGATCTGTTGCATCAGCTTCTCTTCTCTCTGCATAATCTCAAAATGTCACTTCCATTCTTAAATTCAGTCCTGTCTCTTACTTCTTTCCACCGTTTTTCTTCTTTTACAAGTCACAAATCCACCAGATTCGGCTCCAAATTCCTGAATAATCAGTCTAAATCAATTCCAAATTCATCAGAACAAGTCCAAAACACCAGTCAATCTTTAGTCAAATAAATCAACTTCAATCTTGTCTTAAAGATTCCCTGCTTTCACTGCCGGATCGCTATTTCCATTCGGACTTCCATCCACTATTTTAAGACTCACAGTTCTGCCGTCTCTCTCTGTCATTTCTCTCCTCAACTTTCACTTTGTGCCTTCTTCACTTTCTGATCGGATCTGCCAATTGATGTCAGGAATGCTGTTCATACTCTGGTATCTTCCTCATTGAGTTAAAGTGCCACAGCTTTGGTCTGCCATCGAGATGGCCGATCAGTCACATGTTGGAGCAACTGGGGTCTTCCTCGAAGCTGTCGACCACCACCGCCGTCAAATGTCTCCTCGGGCTTCCTCACACCTTTGTCTTCCCCTCCAGGGTCTACGCGCACCTCGCCGGGGCCTCCGAACGCACAGATTGATGAGAGAGCAGAGCTTTCTCTTCTCTCCCCACTCCACCACAGAGCCGCAACTGGAATTCCTCTATGCTGGTCTTTTATGTGTACCTCCTGTAGGCAAGTAATATCCGTTTTTTCTTTTACCAGTTTTTTAAGTGTGTTGAGGTTCCCTGTTAGGAGAATGAGCGCATACAGGGAGACGTAGTGAGAGTGATGAATAATAACACACAAACAGCACACAGATACACTGTACAGTAAATGTAGGTTTTTACTTCCAATAAACGTTTAAGCACATTCCAAGATAAGCAGTCCAAGTCATTCACAGGTAAGGCAGTCAGTGTTCAGTTCAGGGATAATCCAAATATCAAAGTCCAGTATCAAAAACAGTTCAGTAACAGACTTACATCAACGATCAGTAACAGTCATTAGGAGGAACGGCAAAACTCTCTCCAACAGAAGAACAGAGACTCACTGAGTCTAAAACTAAACAACCCAGGTTTCTGGCTCCATCTTATGGCCATTTGTGGAACCACACCCAATTACAGTTTTAGCATTCTTTTAAAGGTACAGCATTAAAATGTCTATCCTAGTTGATATATTTCCAACCCAAATAACTGTTAGGTGACTTACATTCCTTATGAAGTATCTGTTTTATTTTGGCTAGGGAGTTTAACCCATTAATATTTATTGATATTAGCCAAATTTCTTTATCCATTGTCTTATCCGAAGTTTGGCTTTTGTCTTCTATTTATTCTAGTCTCTCTTTGTGGTTGTGTCCTTAACTCTCTTCCTTCTCCTCCCTTTTGTTCCTGTCCTTCCTTACTTCCTCCTTCTTTCTCTACCTCCCCTATCTCCCTTATCTCCTGTGGCTGATCTTCCTGGCTCCTTGATTCCAATTCCTCCTTGCTGCTACTCTCTTCTTCCTCCCCTACTATTTGATCAAAAAATTCCCTCGCTTTATCTAAAGTATCCACTCTGATCTTCCTCTCCTGCCAGGATATCAGCATCCCTTCTGGTATCAGCCATCTGAAAAGTATGTTCTACTTAGTCAACTGTAGTGCTAAGAAGCAGTAATTTCCTTATTTCTCTTACTTTTTTCAGGATTTGTTTCAATGTTTGGATTTCCTTATCTTTGTAGATGTGTGGTTCTTCCCTCATAATTTTATATGTAATATTCCTCACTCTTGTCCTAGTGAACCTTACATGTACCTCACGTGGCAATTTATGTTGTCTGGCGTAGTTAGTACGTATCCGGTAAACTTCATAGATTTCATAATTTCCTTGCTGACCCTCTGCAGGGCTCCCGCGATTAGATCTGCCATAATTGCACCAAGGTCTTCTTCCTTTTCCTCTATATTTTGAAAGTGCAAGTAGAACAATGCCCTATCCATCTCTAAATGTGCAATTTGCTCTTCCAATTCCTTATTTACAGCCACAATTTTTTTGTCTACCAATTTCAGCTTTTTCTCTGTCTGCTCTGACCTAATTTCTACTGTTTTTACTCTTTGGTCATTTTTCTCCATTGTTTGTTGTATTGTTTCTATCTTATTGTCCAACTTATTTATATCTCCTTTCAAATCTGCATGGTTTTTAGACATCGTCTCTCACATTTTTAACATAGTCTCCTGGATAGACAGTAATATAGTTTGCATCGTCTGTGCACTTATTGTTACAGTTTGTTTCTCCATGTTCAGCATTCCCTCTATCAATCTTTGACCTGATGGTGATGGCGCTGCCAATGCTGGGTTTGACGC
Source organism: Hydrophis major (assembly GCA_033807585.1). NCBI lineage: Eukaryota > Metazoa > Chordata > Lepidosauria > Squamata > Elapidae > Hydrophis > Hydrophis major. Next base: position 5,450,897 of record JAUCBL010000017.1, read on the forward strand.
TATTTTCTTTCCAGCTTTCAAAGTTGTCGTTGTAATACTTATCATAATTCTGAGTCCTCTTATCCAATCCGCCCACACTACCATCCACTTCCTATTTTACTAAGACAGCTAATAGATGGCTTTTATACAATAATATACTTTTCCAAGTTCCTCCAATATATATCAATACAAATTAATAGTATCTTGCACCTAAATATAATTTCTTACTAAATATTCCCCTCTATCTGTGACTATCTTGTCAAGTATCCAACTATATTGTATATTATCCCTATTAATCCGGAACCAACTGCACCCGTAGGTAAGTAAATCTACCAAAATACAATATTTACTGATATATAGCACAGTTTGAATTCACACTACTATCTATAGAAGTCTAAATATTAATATTGCCTCAAACAGTCTAGATATCTAAATAAAAACAGGTAGATAGGTAAGTTTAATACAATGTACTTTTTGTTATATGCTCAATACGTTAACTTAAATCCTGAACTATCTTTATTTTTTAAATAAATTTTATTAAAGTTTTACAGTTAAAAAAACCCCCACAAATGATGTTTACAATTTTTGCAATACATTGTAGCATCGTTTTTTCCATCTTCCTTTATTCATATCTATATACATATATACATTATTCATATTTACATTATGTTATCTATTAGTCCTATTATCTATCCCAGTATATAGATTCTCCCAGACCGTAAATAATTATTTTTTCCTTCTCTTGCAATTCCATAGTAAGCTTATTCATTTCTGCAAATCCATAATTTTTAATTAACATATTATCCGTGGGATTACACTCTGCTTTCCAATTTTGAGTATAGGTTATTCTCGCTGCTGTCAGAATATGTATTATGAGATATTAGATTTCTTTTTCATATTCACCTCTAATTATCCCTAATAAAAACATTTCCAGTTTGAATTCTATTTTTTCCTTTGTTATTTCTTGCAGCCAAATTTTTATTTTATTCCAGAATTGTTTGGCTTTGGGGCACAACCACCACATATGAAAGAAGGTACCTGTTGTTTGTTTACACTTCCAACATATTGGACTCAAATTTGGATATATCTTGGCCAATCTTGATGGTGCTAGATGCCAACAATAAAACAATAAAACATTTTTGTAAACGAGGCTATACGAGGCTGCCATTGTTAACTTATAATTTCTCTTCCAAAGTCTGTCCCAATCCTCTAATTGAATGTTATATCTGAAATTTTTCATCCATGCTATCATTGTCTGTTTTACGACCTCTTCTATATCAAATTTTAGAAGGTAGTTATAAATTTTGGATATACATTTTTCTTCTGGTCCTAGTAAGATTTTATCAAGCTGTTGAGGGCTTATATCTATACCAAATTCTTCCATATCTTTTTTATACTTTGTTTGCACCTGCAGGTAGGGCCACCAGTCTAACTTGATTCCTTCCTTCAATTTTTGATTTGTTTCTAGGTTTCCATGATTATCTAATAATTGATTGTACCTGATCATTTTAGAAATATCCATGGTATTTGGATTGAACACTGCTTCCATAGTTGAAAGCCAGCTCGGTATCTTAGTATATGTTTTGATTTAATTTTACACCAAATCTCAATTAATGCCTCCCTAATTAAATGTTGCCTAACATGTAAATATGTCTTTTTATTTCTGTCCCATAGGATGGCATGCCATCCAACTTGCAAGTCATGTCCCTCTAGTGTTAATATTCTCCTGTTGTTTAAAGATATCCAGTCTCTAATCCAAGTTAATGTTGCTGCCCGTTGATATATTTCACAATCAGGGAGTCCGAAATCACCTCTGTATCTATTCTCCTGCAATAGTTTTAATCTGATTCTAGGTTTTTTACCTTCCCATATACAGGTGAAAATCAAAAAATTAGAATATCATGCAAAAGTTCCTTTATTTCAGTAATGCAACTTAAAAGGTGAAACTAATATATGAGATAGACTCATTACATGCAAAGCAAGATAGTTCAAGCTGTGATGTGTCATAATTGAGATGATTATGGCTTACAGCTCATGAAAACCCCAAATCCACAATCTCAGAAAACTAGAATATTGTGAAAAGGTTCAATATTCTAGGCTCAAAGTGTCCCACTCTAATCAGCTAATTAAGCCATAACACCTGCAAAGGGTTCCTGAGCCTTTAAATGGTCTCTCAGTCTGGTTCAGTGGGAATCACAATCATGGGAAAGACTGCTGACCTGACAATTGTGCAGAAAACCATCATTGACACCCTCCATAAGGAGGGAAAGCCTTAAAAGGTAATTGCAAAAGAAGTTGGATGTTCCCAAAGTGCTGTATCAAAGCACATTAATAAAAAGTTATGTGGAAGGGAAAAGTGTGGAAGAAAAAGGTGCACAAGCAGCAGGGATGACCCCAGCCTGGAGAGGATTGTCAGAAAAAGGCCATTCAAAAGTGTTGGGGACTTTCACAAGGAGTGGACTGAGGCTGGAGTCAGTGCATCAAGAGCCACCACACACAGACGGATCCTGGACATGGGCTTCAAATGTCGTATTCCTCTTGTCAAGCCACTCCTGAACAACAAACGTCAGAAGCATCTTACCTGGGCTAAAGAAAAACAGAAATGGTCTGTTGCTCAGTGGTCCAAAGTCCTCTTTTCTGATGAGAGCAACTTTTGCATCTCATTTGGAAACCAAGGACCCAGAGTCTGGAGGAAGAATGGAGAGGCACACACGGCAAGATGCTTGAAGTCCAGTGTGAAGTTTCCACAGTCTGTGTTGATTTGGGGAGCCATGTCATCTGCTGGTGTTGGTCCACTGTGCTTCATTAAGTCCAGGGTCAATGCAGCTGTCTACCAGGAGATTTTGGAGCACTTCATGCTTCCTTCCGCAGACGAGCTTTATGGGGATGCTGACTTCATTTTCCAGCAGGACTTGGCACCTGCCCACACTGCCAAAAGCAGCAAAACCTGGTTCAATGACCATAGGATTACTGTGTCTCCTGACCTGAACCCCATAGAGATCTATGGGGCATTGCCAAGAGAAAGATGAGAGACATGAGACCGAACAATGCAGAAGAGGTCTGATATTGTTCTATGTACAATCCTTGTTTTATTCATAGCATGTAATGAGATTGTGGATTTAGGGTTTTCATGAGCTGTAAGCCATAATCATCACAATTATGACAAATCAAAGCCTGAACTATCTTGCTTTGCATATAATGAGTCTATCTCATTTATTAGTTTCACCTTTTAAGTTGCATTACTGAAATAAATGAACTTTTGCACTATATTCTAATTTTTCAAGTTTCACCTGTAAATTTTGTTATCTTATTTAGTACCTCATAGAATTTTCTGTTTAACTTTACTGGCACAGTCTGAAAGAAGTATAACCATCTTGGTCGCAAGTTCATCTTTATTGCAGCAATCCTTCCTACTATGGATAGCTGCAATTTTCCCCATATTTCCAAATCTTTCTTTGTTTGGTTAAGTAATTTATCATAATTATCTTCCTTTAAAGACTAACATTTTGCTGTCAACCAGATACCCAAGTATTTAATTTTATTTGTAATTTGGAGTTCTGTTTCCTTTTCTCATTCTTTTTTTTATAATCTAAAAGATTTTTAACATTTGTTTTAGTTTTATTGATTTTAAGACCCACTACTCCACCATATTCATCTATTTCGTTTCACAATATTTTCCCAACCTACAAAAAATACCATATCGTCAGCAAATGCTTGCGTTTTATACTCTTCCTTTTTTATCTTAGTGCCTGTAATTTCTTTTATTTGTAATTTGATTTAATAAAACCTCTATTGCAAGTATAAATATCAGGTGAGATCGGACATCCCTGTCTCACTCCTTTAGCTATGTGAAATCTTTCCGTAAAGTCCCCATTTACCCTTACACTGGCTTTCTGACTTGAATATATTTCCTTTATCATTTTTACAAAGTTTGGTCCAAATTTCATCTCTTTCATCTGATATAAGAAAAATTCCCAATTTAAGTTGTCAAATGCTTTCTGTGCATCCAGAAAAACCAGTGCTACTGGTTTCTCTGGATGCACTTCATAATATTCCAAAATATTCATTACTGTCCTGGTGTTATTCCTAATTTGTCTTTTTGGGAGAAAACCAGTTTGGTCAGAATGTATTACTTCGTTCGAAACTTTTTTCAATCTTTCTGCCATAATAGTCATTAATATTTTATAGTCAGCATCCAGCAATGAGATTGGTCTATAGAAATCCTGAACTATCTTTAAATTAGTTTCTTTATTTATCTATGTTAAATCCTTTTACCACCTTCCAGCCTCTCTACTCCTTCTCCGTTCTGTAGGTACACTTCCGGTTCCACTCTCCCGTTTCTCCTCCAACTTCTGCTTCAAGATGTCACCTCTTTCTTCTGACTTCTCCCACCTGTTACTCCTTTTCCATCCCAACTCACAGTCAAACCATCCACAGTCCACTTTCCTTTCCCTTCTCTCTGCCTGGTCCACCGATCTCCCTTCCTTTTGTTCTGATCTTTCCTTTCCTTCAGTAGCACAAACTCCTTCGCTTTCTCTTTTCTTTTAACAAATTTTATTAAGTTTCCAAATTTTAAAAACATAAAACTTTATACATTGTTATCAACATCAAGACATCTTTTGCATCTCCTCACATTTTTCAGTATATGTATTTACTTATTCCTTCACCATTACATCTTACTCTTGCCATAAATCAATATCTTTTATCCTTACACATCAATCTTCTCTATGGTATATTTACATATTCCCTCATTCTTTTCCTAATTGCCATTTTATTTTTTTATTTCTAAACCACTCATACCAGGCATCCCAGGCCCTATAATAAATTGAATCTTCTCTGTCTTTTATTTTCATCGTTAGCCTGTCCATCTCTATACAATCTATTTTTTTTTTTTTATAACCATGCCTACTGGTGGAACCCTTTTTTCCTTCCAGAGTTGTGTTTACAAAATCCTTGCAACTGTTAATATATGTAACATAATATATCCATCTGTTTTATTGCATTTTTGTGTTATTATACCTAATAAAAACGTTTCCGGATTAAATTCAATTTTCTGATTCATGATTTCTTCTATCCATTGTCTAATTGTATTCCAATATTTTTTCACTTTGTTAAGCCTGGGTTCCCCAACCAGGGTTAAGGAGACAAGCCAAACAGAATGTGCAGCGTTAGTCAGATAGGCACACAGATAAATGAGTGAGATAAGCTTGTATGTTTGTTAACATACAGTAAAAATAACAGATACACTTGTGCTATCAAAATATAGTTTATTCCATTTATAGCATAGTCAAAATAACAGTCCATTAGTCATGTATCATTTAGTCAGTCCATTCAAGGATATTCAGTTAGCAAAGTCCGTGTAGAATATCCTATGTCAGTTCACTTACAAATCAGTCCTTTGTCTCTCTCCCGTTCGAGTAATGCAGTCTTGAGTCCATGCAGTAATTAGGGATCATCAAAGCCAGAGAGAGCAAGCTGATGTTCTTGCTTCTTTTAAAGTGCTTTCACAACCACTCCCTTAATTACATTCCTATATTTAAAGTTGCAGACACTTTAACTTATAAACCATGATAACATATTTATTATTTTACCTAAACCAGTTAGGGTAAACAATGTTATCCCTAACACACTTCCTGGCATGTCCACCAGGTATGAAAATAAGTGCCTTTTTCTTTTCCACATTTCCAACTATTTGGGTCTGAGTTAAACATTTTTGCCAATCTAGTGGGGAAGGTGCCATCTGTAGAACATTTTGTATTGATTTTCCTTGTATGCTGTGGATGTAATTAGTTTGTAATTTGATCCCCACATTCTCTCCCAATTTTCCAGGTCTATATTGTGGCCAACATTTTTCGCCCATACTGCCATCGTCTCTTTGACCATCTCCTCTTCCATTTTAAAATCTAATAGAAAGTTAAATACTCTTGAAATCATTTTCTTTTCCATTTCTTGTAGAATTTTATCTAATTGATGCTTTTCCAAGCAGAAACCAAATTGTTCTTTGTCCTTCTGATATCTCGCCTGGATTTGCATGTATGGCCACCAATCTATCTTTATATTTTGTTGCTGTAATTCTTGTCTCATTTTTAATCTTCCTTGTGTGTCTAAAAGGTCTTTGTAACTCCTCTTTTTTCCCAGATCCATTGCATTTGGGTAGATTTGTGCTTCCATAGTTGACAGCCAGTTCAGTATTTTAGTATAATGATTCTTTTTAATCTTGTTCCATGTATGAATTAATGAATCTCTAATCATGTGTCTCTGAACTTCCGGTTCGCGTGGCTTCGGGGCAGCAGGAATTCGCGACAGCTCGCAATTCCTGCTGTGCTAGCCGTCGAGGTACCCCCGATCCAGATGGGTCAGGGGGATATGGCTGCCCTGTAGGGACAGCTGAAGAGAGAGGGGAGTCGGATAGGGAGGTGGGGGTGTCGCAGACCCCCCCCTTCTCCGGGAAAACCCCTTTTTCCCAAGGCGGTGGAGCGGCGGTCAGCAATGGCCGCCACGAAGAAGCCAGCAACCGGGTAAGAACTGTGCTGGAGGAAGTGTGAAGAGTGAAAGTTCTGTCTGAGCCGGGTCAAGTAACACCTTTTAAATTGCCTGGAATTGAGCTGCTTGAATTGCTGGAGGATACATTGTATCCCTAAGAAGAGCGAAAAGCGGCGGAGAAGCTGTTAAAGGGAACTTTTTTTTTTTTTTTACTCTCCCACCCCACGGAAAAAGCAGAAATATTTGGATATATTAGACATTGAAAGTGGATTGCTTTGAAAGCTGAAGCTAAGAGACAAAGGGATTTTTGGACATTGAAAAATTTAAGAAATTGGAAAATCTCTGCTGGAGGTATGGATTTTTGATTATTTAAAATTGTCATTGCAAGTGGGAAGGGAGAAAAAAAATTGGAGCAGAAGCTGAAAAAGGAGGAGATTGTCTAGAATGTCTTTGTGGATCCCAAAAGAAGATATATGGTAATTGGACCTCTTTGATTAAAAATTAATCCAGAAAGAGAAAGAGAAGAAGGAAGAAAAGTATTAACTTTTGGAATTTTTTTTTTTAAATTGCTTTTGATTGTCTTTGATTAAAAATACTTGTGGTTGTTTTGGAAAAAGTTTCCCTTTTTATAATGGCATTGTTTGTGGATGAACTAGAGATTGAATATCAAAAATATAAAAAAGAAGATACTTTGGGTGCTTTGTTTCAATTCTTAGAAATGGCGTTATGTTCTGTTGAAAAGTTGATTACGCAGCAGAAGGACTGGGACAAGGAAGAAGAGGAAGAAGAAGCCATTTTTGATGAACAATGGGTCCATTCCGGAGAAGAGGAGAAAAAGGATAAGAAAAAGGGGATTTTAAGAATTATAAAAACAACCAAAAGAGAGAAAAATGAGCGAAAAGATGGAGGCAAGGTTAGAAAGGAAAGGAAAAGGAGTAAGAAAAGCGAAGGGAAAAAGCAAAGGGGTAGAAAGGGCAAGGAGAAGAATAAGCAAGAGAGAAAGGGGGGGAGGAGAAGCCTTAATGGGGGGAAGCAAGACCTAAAGAAAAAAAGTTTATTTAGAGACAATGGGTGAATTTAATTTAGATTAAAAGAGGGATTCTGGAGGGTATATAAGAGTGTGTTTTTATATGTATATTTAGAATATAAAATTTATTATGTAATTTTAGAATCTTTTAAACAGAATCCCAAGAAAGATTGCTATATGTAGTATTTCTAAGTTAGGGTAATGAGTTATAGATGTTACTCCAATTGGTGTACAGGAGAAGTATAGTAAAAGAAAAAAAAGATGAATGGATAATTGGAAATAGAACAGACAAAGAATGTTGTTGAAAATAATCATGTGTCTCTGAAAATATGCATGGTGTTTACATTTCCCACCCCATAGGAAACTATGCCACCCTCTCTGCAAGTCGTGACCCTCTAAAGCCACCCCTTTCTCTTTTGCCCTGTAACAATTTCATTTTTATCCTAGCTTTTTTCCCATCCCAAACAAATTTACTTATTATTCCATGTTATTCTCAAAAAAAGGATTTATCCAATCTTATTGGTACAGTTTGAAAAAGTCATACCATTTTTGGTAGGTTAGACATTTTAATTGCCGCCATTTTCCCCAGGAGTGATAGTTGTAATATCTCCCACATTCCCAATTCTTTATTTGTATTATTAATTTGTCCTTCGACTTTCTCTATTCACCAATTCACAGTCCGCTTTCCAGTCTCTCTACTCCTTCTCCGCGTTGTTGTTCTTCAAATTTCGCCCTCCCGCTTCTTCATCTGTTCCAGTTTGTGCTTTGAAGCGTCGCTTCTTTCCTCCAGCTTCTCCCGCCTGTTGCTTCCTTTCCGTCTTCGTTCGCAACAAAATCCCCCACTCCAGCGCTCTCCAGACTTCAATTTATAACTCAAGGCGTCGCTTTTTTTTTTCTTCCGGTCTCTCTCGCCTGTTTACTCCTTTTCCGTCCCAGCTCGCAGCCGCTTCACCTTCCACCGTCCACAGTCTACTTTCCTTTCCTCTCCCCTCTCTCAGCGTCTATCTGCTCCACCGACCTTCTCCTACACTCTCCGAACTTTTTCCTTCTCTCACAGCCCTGTCCGATACGCCGATCTCCCTCTCTCCACACCAGCTCTGATAGCCTTCCCCGTTCGTTCTTTCGTTCTTCCTCCAACAGCGTCCACTTTTCAGCTCCCTTCTCGGTTCTCCTTCTGTCTTCTGTCAGCCAATTCTCTGCCCTCACACCACCATTCCACCTCCTCTCAGTGGCTTTTTCTATTTTTTCTTTCTTTCATGCCTATTCACCATACTCCATCACTTTAAACTCCAGACTTTCCCCTCCAGTCTCCTTCCTTTCAATTCTTCTCTTGCTTTGCCGTTTTTCTTGATTCTTTTTCCCACCGAGCTTTCTGCCCACTTCTTTACGAACCCTTTCCTTGCACAATATTGGTGACTCACTGCTCCTCTCACCAAGTCGCCGCTTGCTTCCTCAGGGATTCCTCCACTGCTGCAGCCCCCTTCTTTTGCCAATTCACAGTTCAGGACTTATCGCCTCGGGCACTTCACTTTTATTTCGGTATTGGGAACTAATTCTTCGCTTGACACAGTCAACTAATTTTTTGCTTCCTCATCTGTGTTCGTCACGGCCTCGGGTCTGCCATCTCGCAATGACAGGCGTTTTCACGCAGGGTTGTAGGGGTTTCCTTTCGTTGCAGCGGGAGATCGCCTTTCCCCTCGCTACCCCCCGGGCTTCCCCTCTAATCCACGTAACTCTCCAGGCTTACCACGTTCCCGAAAGGTCCCAAACGTGAAACGATCGGGCTCGAAGAACGCAGACTTCTTCCGCCCGCTCCGCCTTAGCTCCCCCACTGGAAGTCCGAGGATCCTATCTTAGAGTGTAGATAATTGGAATTGTGATTATTACTATTATTTCATGAGTATGACTCTCAATTAATTTGGTAGAGTCTCTGAGCGTGAACAAAGCAGAACATAAAAGACTAAAGGAAAGCAATGCCAAAAGGTGAGCAATGAGAATTTGGATCTTAAACTTCATTTTCCTGGGTTGCAGGTCTTCTGCCGTGATTCACCTGGCTGCAGGATGCGATTAGACAGAAATGTCATCATAAAGTTCACATAAATGAATATATATCAACTCTAAAATCGAGACAATGGAATCAATGAGGTGGGGAGGAGATCGATAAGGAGGGTGGGGTTGGTTGGGATGAGGTTTATGACAGTTTTAATGGTAGCTGCCTCCTCCACAAAAGCAGACTTTAGATCTGTTTTTAAAAAAAGACATTGACTATTTACGGAAAGGTTTTTAACCACACCCGGCCTATCTCCCCACTTTCCCTTTACTTCTTGTTACGCACCTCTTTTAAGCTCTAAACGATTTTGTTCATCCAAAAACGTTCCTACTGAAACGATTAAAAAAGATCCATCAGACCCCATAACATGTATAACAAAGGAGCTTGGTAAGTGGAGATGGCAGTGGGACAAGGGGTGGACATAAGGAAGGGCTGGGCTCACTTACTGGCTTGTATTTCTGTACTGGGCTGGGGTTCCCCCATTCTTTCTTTTAAACACCCCTCTCCCGGGATTTCATTTGCTTAAGGGAAAGCGACCACGGGGAACCTTGTTAATTTGAAAGCTGAGAACTGGTTGATTTAGGTACTCTTGTTGTTAAGTCTGAACTCTCTGCAGCACGAAACCTGCCTTTATCGCTTCAGTTTACAGTCATGAAATGGGTCTAATCCCAAACAGATGTTTGAGAAGGATAAAACCATTGCCTTTAACTACCGAAGGAATGGGGGGGGGGTGTTCTGTCCTTATTAGCATTCTTGAGATCCCCGCGCTTTGATTGGCCAAAGCGCGGAGCACTCTGATTGGTCAGGCGGGCCGCGCCGATTGGCTCGCTAAGAATCTCCCGCGATTGGTCCATTCGGATCGCGGGAGATTCAAAGCGGTGCCATTGGCCGTGGCCGCCACGGCTAAAAGAATAAAAGCCGCAATCTTTTTCCCTTTGCCCCAGTTCGGTTCCAACCACAAATAAAGAGCATGATTTGAAGTCACCGACTCCTGGCATCATTTCACGGACACAACACTGGCGACGAAGGTGGGATCCAGACCCTGAACCGAACCACGTGTCCGACGGAAGCCAGACGAACCACCGCGATGGCGAAAATCGCACCCCCCGCACCCTTCAACCCCGCCACTGAGGACTGGGAATCGTTCTCCGACCGATTCCGCATGTTCCTCGAGTGCAGCGACCTGAAGGACGCCACCGGCCCCATGAAGCGCGCCGTCTTCCTGACCCACTGCGGGACCGAAGTCTTCAAGATGGCCAAGGCACTTGCCAAACCCGCCGATGCGACCGCGATGGACTGGGACGTCCTCGAGCCAATACTTCAGCAGCACTACGCTCCAGAGGTACCCATCCTGATCCGACGCAACGAATTCTACCGTCGGGACCAGAGGTCGGGTGAGAGCTTCAGCGACTTCATCGCCGAGCTGTGGCGCCTAGGGGGGCTCTGCGAATTCGACAAACTGAACGACGCCCTGCGAGACCGAATCGTGCTCGGTTTGTGGGACCCCGTCCTCCAGAGCTGGCTGATGGCCAAGGGCAACATCAGCCTAGCAGACACCCTCACCGCAGCCGCCGAAGCAACCCGAACTTCCGCCGACCGCATGCGCAGACCGAACACTGGGGACCGCAGCAGAAACAACAACCCGGCAAGGTCGACCTAGGCCCAACCCGAGATGACCACCCACCAGGGCGACTTCCACTCGGCATCGGGCACTTCAGACAATGAGGAGGACGTCCATCGCCTCCAGACAGGCTGCGACCCACGGAACTGGCGGGGTCGTAAGTCGAGGACCAACTGTGCCGGTTGCGGCGGCGACCACCCCAGGTCGGAATGCCGGTTTTTCGAATCGATCTGCCGGCATTGCGACAAGAAGGGACACATCGCCCGTGTCTGCCGCCTAAAGAAGAATCGCAGCCCGGCACGATGGGACCAGAGAGACCGGAGGAGAGAGAGCACACCACCCCGGACCAGAGATCGCTCCTCGGACAACAGATGGGACCGGAACGGACGATCCCTGCGAGGCGGCGATAACCGGCGAAGAGAGGAGACCCATCAGACGGTCACCATCGGCCACGCCATCACCAATGACGCCCGGAAGGTCCATGTGGAGGTAGGCATCGAGGACCAGTCATGCAAAATGGAGGTGGACTCCAGGTCCTACCTCTCCATGATTGCATGGCATGAAATAAAGCGCTTGGTGCCGACCATCCAAAGGAGGAACATAGACAGCCAGAGACTCATTGTAAAGGACTACCAGGGAAACCGCATCCCGGTAGTTGGAACCAAACACTTCAACATCACCTATAAAGGGCACACCGAAAGGCTTCCCCTGACAATCGTCGACCGCGACCGCCCAAGCCTACTGGGACTGCAATGGTTCGCCCCGCTCGACATCGCACTCACGGGAGTCGACCACGTCACCGACGACAGCTGGGAGCAGCAACTGGCCCGGGAATTCCAAGAGGTCTTCGACGGAAACCTAGGCAAGTACCGAGGGCCCCTTATATCTTTCGACCTAGACCCAAACGTCCCCCCAATACGCCTGAAACCAAGGCGGGTGCCATTCGCACTTAAACCCAAGATAGACAAGCAAATTGACAAGCTCGTCAAGCAAGGGGTCCTACAGCCCATAGACCATGCCCGGTGGGAGACCCCCATAGTCACCCCGATCAAGCCCGATGGGTCGGTGAGGATCTGTGGGGACTATAAGGCCACCCTAAATGGCGCGCTACAACAAAGCGCCTACCCCGTCCCAGTAGTGCAACACCTACTGCACTCACTGGGAGGAAGCAAGGTTTTCGCCAAGCTCGACCTCGCCCAGGCTTACCAACAGTTGCCAGTCGACGAGCAAACGGCAGAAGCGCAAACCATAGTCACCCACCGGGGGGCATTTAAATGCAACCGACTCCAATTCGGAGTCAGCGTGGCACCGGGAATATTCCAAAGCCTAATGGAAAGACTACTGCAAGGTATCAAGGGGGTGGTACCTTACTTCGACGACGTCCTAGTGTCGGCAGCCAACCAAGCCGAACTAGAGGGTCGCCTAAGGGAGGTCCTAACCAAATTTAAAGAGACGGGACTAAAAGTCAAGAGGGAGAAATGCCAGCTATGCACGGAACGGGTAGAATTCCTGGGATACCTCCTAGACCGTCACGGCATTCACCCCACAAACCAAAAAATCAAGGCCATCAAAGAAGCCCCCACACCCAACTCGAAGACGGAACTATAGGCATTCCTGGGGCTACTTAACTTTTACAATGTTTTCCTGCCCCAAAAGGCGACGGCGGCGGAGCCCTTGCATAGGCTCCTGGACAAGGCGGCGACCTGGACTTGGGGGAAACGCGAGCAAGCCGCCTTCCAAAGAACAAAGGACCTCCTCACTTCGGACGCCGTCCTCATACAATACAATGAGACCCTACCTCTGGCCGTCACATGCGACGCATCACCCTTCGGCGTCGGCGCTGTCCTCAACCATACCCTCCCCGACGGAAAAGAAGCGCCCATCGCATTCTTTTCAAGGACCCTCACCAAACCGGAGCGGAACTATAGCCAACTGGACAAAGAGGCTCTGGCTATCGTTGCCACCGTAAAACGATTCCACGAGTATCTCTATGGCCGGACTTTCACCATCATAACCAACCACAAGCCGCTGCTGGGAATCCTTGCAGGAAACCGGGCCACCCCGAACATTCTGTCTCCCCGAATGACAAGGTGGTCCAAGTTCCTGGCGGCCTACAACTACGGACTCATACACAGACCGGGTAAGACGATCTCCCATGCAGACGCCTTAAGCCGCTCGCCGCTACCGGAACCCGACACCGACCCAGCACCCACGACGACCACCCTCAGCATAGAGACTCTACCCAACCTGCCCATAACCGCGTCAGACATTGCCCGAGAGACTAATAAAGACAAACGTCTGGCGCGGGTGTTGCATTGGGTAGAGAAAGGGTGGCCGGAAAGGGACAACGACGAGTCCGTCAAAATGTTCCGAAACCGCCAAACGGAACTCTCTTTATTAAAAGGGTGCATACTATGGGGGGATAGGGTGGTCATTCCAGAAAAGCTACAAGGGAAGGTTCTGGAACTGCTACACGAGGGGCACCCTGGCATCGTTAGGACTAAAGCCCTGGCCAGAAGTTACGCTTGGTGGCCAGGGATGGACAAACAAATTGAGGCCTGGGTAGCAAGGTGCCAACGATGCCAGGAAACTAGGCCAAGCCCACCCACAGCACCGGTCCTAGAGTGGGAAACCCCAAGGGGACCTTGGTCTAGGATTCACATAGATTTCGCCGGGCCCACAAAAGGACACACCTTCCTCATAACAGTTGACGCTTACTCCAACTGGCTGGAGGTAAGCAACATGAAGACGACAACCACGGAGGCCGTGATCAAGGAACTCTGCAAACTCTTTGCAACACATGGCCTCCCAGACATCGTCGTTTCCGACAACGGGCCCCAATTCACCTCGCTGGAATTCAAAAAATTCCTAGTGGAAAGGGGCATCCGCCACACGCTGACAGCACCGGCGCACCCGGCGGCGAACGGTAGGGCAGAACGGATGGTCCAATTCACTAAGAAGACCATCCGGAAAATAGACCACGGGGAGATCCAGGAGAAAATTAACAAACTACTCTTCACCCAACACATAACCCCTAATACCACAACGAATAAGAGCCCAGCCGAACTATTAATGGGCAGGAAACTAAGGTCCCCACTCGACAGGTTACACCCCACGTATAACCCGGAGAAGCCCCCAGACTCAAACAGCAAACACCGAACCTTCGCACCTGGCGACCCCGTATATGCGAGAAACCTGACGGGAGACCCACTATGGATACCAGCCGTCATCACACAAATAACAGGCCCACACTCGTACCGGCTACAAACAGCAGACGGACGAGCGTGGAAACGCCACATCGACCAACTAAGGTCGAGGACTGCCACCCAAGAGACCACCGATGCACAAACAGGCGAAACCAACCCCCACAACATAAACCAAGGGCAGAGGGAATACCCAGGGGACCAAAACCAAAGAAGAATAAACCAGCCGTACTTACCGGAAAGCAGCCATCACAACCCCTCGCCAGGAAGAGACAGCCAGGCCAGCTCGAACGACCCGGAAAGACCGAGCGGGAGCGGCGAAACCCGCAGCTCAACCAACCCGGGAGGCCCAGGAGGGAGCTACGGAGAGCGTCCCGGCCCGATCAACCAGCCGGTTCCCACGACGGCAGCAGGAGCAGCAGAGATCCCGACTGAACCGGCCGGGATCCAACCTACGACTGAGCTGCGCAGGTCCAGTAGGCTCAGACGGAGCCCTGCCTACCTACGTGACTACGCGACGTAAGGACTGAACCAAGAGGGGAGGGGTGTTCTGTCCTTATTAGCTTTCTTGAGATCCCCGCGCTTTGATTGGCCAAAGCGCGGGGCACTCTGATTGGTCAGGCGAGCCGCGCCACTTGGCTCGCTAAGAATCTCCCGCGATTGGTCCATTCGGATCGCGGGAGATTCAAAGCGGTGCCATTGGCCGCGGCCGCCACGGCTAAAAAAATAAAAGCCACGATCTTTTTCCCTTTGCCCCAGTTCAGTTCCAACCACAAATAAAGAGCATGATTTGAAGTCACCGACTCCTGCCATCATTTCGCGGACACAACAGGGTGGACTCCCCCCACGCTGTCTCCTGCACGAGTCAAGTTCCAACGCCATTGAGTCTTTCTGAGCGCCAAAATGCTGCTTTCCATTAATCGCCAAGATGGAGGGGGGCATTAAAACAAAACAATAAAAACCGTATGAAAGAGACCTTCATGGGTAGGTAAGATCCATTGGCTTCAAATTTCTATTTCTATTAGAAGGAGGATCCTTCCCACAACCCCGAGATTCATTTCAAGGTCAGGGACACTAAAGAATTATTGTGCTTTTCCTGTTCGAGGAATACACTCGATTGCTTGTCCTTGCACTCTACAGTTGGCCCCGGCTGCAGGCTCTGCTGTAAATGAGACAATTTCAACGACTTTCCTTCCCATAGCCCAACCGATTCAGGAAGGAAAGAAAGACAATTTGACAGTGATTTTCAGCCCAGCTTCTTGGTGACTGTTTGTCTGTCACCGCCTGTTATTAAGTTAAATTGTGTTAAGAGGTGCTCGCTGAGGGGGACGCGCAATTTCTCTCTCCCTGACTTCCACCGAGGGTCTTCAACACCTCCCCCCACCCCTTTTCCATGACAGTTTGTTTCTCTCGCCCCCTCCTCAACTCAGTTCACCGTTTCCAGAGGCAGGTAGGGGGGTGAGGCATCCAGGACGCCTCGCACACACAGCGGCCTCGGTAAGGTGGAAAGAAGGCAGAGGGAACCGAGAAGTGAGAACGCAACGGTTTCTCCAGGGCTGGCAAGGCCTCAGTTGCGACCATTATTAGAATGGGTCCGGGCGCCTGCATTCCAGTAAGGCGGCATAAGCAACAGCGACCTCGCTCGGGCTGAGGCAGTGTACCGGCCCGTCGCCTTCCCTTTCATGTCCGGCAGCCCCGCAAGACGGAAGGAAGGTTCTGCGCCCTCTTGTTTACATTCCGCATACATGTTATTTACTGTTATTTTACCGAGTAAATGAACAAAACTTGAGTATCAGAGGGTGCGGGGGAGCGGTCAGGGCGGCGTGGGGTTTGCAGGAAAAGGATGTTTCTTGGCCTCTGTTTTGTATCATCCCAGTTTTAATGAAAAAATACCTTTCAGATTTCAATTAAAGTAGGCCTGGAGGTGGAAATACGATTTATATATATAAACTATTATCCAGAATGGTTATGAAGCATATACATACCTACACACACAACACTCTACATACACACATACAAACATGCAAGCATATAACATATGTTCCTGTGAATTACACTTTCACTTTGAACTAGGAATTATGCTTTTGAATGAAATATATAAACAGGACATGGCCTCCCACAATCACATTCAAGGGATATTCTTGGGTGTATATGTCCTATACTTCTTCTCTACTGCTTGATAAGTTCTTATTTATTTGCTGTGGTCCCAAAAGTCTCAGAACTCCTGGACTCCACAGAAAAGTGTGCAGTCAAGGGCCTCCTATCAAATCTTTCTGTAAATCCTGTGCTTTCGGGTAGATGTGGGAGAGAGATAGCCTTATCCCTGGACAGGCACAGGAGCAGAAACATAAGTGTAGAAGCATCTAACCTGTATTTGAAAGCAATATGTTTATGAAATGTCTTATCAATTGACTATGAAAAAAAGCAGGAAAGAAAACAGATCTCAATAACTCACAACTCAAATGCCCATATGAAAATTTACTTTTGTTTGCTCTGTCTGAGACGCAGGTTCAAATATTTTACTTTTAAAAACTTGATATTTTAAATGGCCCAGTGGATAATAAATAAGAAATCTGTGCACACTTGCTGAGGCAGAGCCCATTTAAATCAACAGGGCTTACTTTGGAGTAGATATGCATAGAATTGGGTACTAGATGGGGGAGATTGCTGAAAACTATGGTAGTATTTCAGAATTTGGAACAAAATGTCCCCAAACACTCTCTATGAATCCCTACACTGTACTTGAGTGGATTATCTCTGATGCATGTGTGCTTAAATATACTTCCTTGGAAATAGATCCCAAATATTTTTGTTCAGGGTAAAGGAAGTCTATTAGCTGCCTTATGATATTAGAATTATAAGTACAATCAAACCAGCCACTTTCATCCTGTTTTGTATTGTTATTATATCAAAATTATCCAGATTGGTTACAAAGCATAGTTACGAAAATATAGATGTTATTGAAATAAAATCTCATAGAGAAGAATATGAGGAACATAACATTGGAAGTGTCTGCTTTTCCCTTGCTATATGCTATCCATTTCTATCATTTCAAATTGAAATATATCCCCTTTACCTACATTTCTTATTTCAGTTGTTCCACTGTCACCATTTAAATAATTTATAGAGACTTTATTATTTTATTATAAATAAAACTTAATTCTTCTAGTTCTCATTTAAAGAGGTTAATGAGAAATAAATAACTGTAGCTTCCAAAGTGCAATACAGTAAACACTGAGGTACCCTACTGTTAAGATTAATTTTTTCCTTCTAAGAGAAAGTAATTTCTCTGCACATATTTCACAACACCAGACTCTAGGTTTTAAACAAAAAATACATAAAGCTTCCATGTGCATACATACACAAAGAGAGACATACACATTTAGACATATACAATATATGTTTCTATATATAGAGAGAGAGGAGATAGAACACACACAGAGACAAATGCATTCATTCGTTCATTTGTGGCCTATACCCTGTTTCTAGCTAAGACAGCTGTAGAGTTCAACTACTTTACTATAGAAAAATATACTAATTAGCACACGGTTCCCCCTACAGCTCTGAATTTTCCTGCTAAAGCATTTTTTAAAATAGAGGGATTGTAGAGATCGTCTTTTTCTTTCATTTTACTGTTCAGTCAGATTCCCCGACAACGCCCCCCCCCCAAAAAAAATAAAATAAAATAAAATAAAATAAACCACCCCAAACAAACAACCCCAACAGTGGGGAAAGTGCAGGAATCCTTCGGAGAACATACTGGATTCAAATGTCTTGGACTCCCCGCATTTAGCCCTAACTTTAATTCACAACACTGGACTTGATCAGAGAACCCAATCACCCTTTTCGTTTCCCGGGGTGGATGTAACCCTCCTCTCAGTTCCGATGTGCCGGGTTCTGCACAGAAGCCGCAGAGCATACAAGGAAAGAAATGCTTTAACCTGACATCAAAGGCGGCTTCTGATGCTTACGACTTCCATTCTTTATTAGGAATCAACCATAGATGCAGAGACACAGATATTATTATATTTATGCCGCAGACATCCCAGGCGATGGGATGCATACAATTACCACCCCTCCCTCCGCCATACACAGGTATGGGCCGTGTGGGCGTGTGCCTGTGTGTGTGTTTGTATATATCTACAGCATCTCCCAACAGTGTTGCCAGACGTACGATAATTATCGTATTTGTACGATAATTTGGCCCTCTGTACGATGTACGATCAATAATTCCCAAAAAGGTCAAATGTACGATAATTTTACAGTTTGG
Source organism: Hydrophis major (assembly GCA_033807585.1). Taxonomy (NCBI): domain Eukaryota; kingdom Metazoa; phylum Chordata; class Lepidosauria; order Squamata; family Elapidae; genus Hydrophis; species Hydrophis major. The sequence continues at coordinate 5,469,530 of JAUCBL010000017.1, forward strand.
CAATTTAAGAAGATAGTTGGCCTACTTTGACCCTTTTTTGTGCCTCGTGACTGTACTTTTCGTGGGTTCATGCAACTTCATGAGTCTAGATCACGTGTGTGTGCGTACGCGCGTGTAGTTTGTGCATACGTGATACACGCTCGCTCACGAGCTACGTACAAGTACGAGTACGAGTCGAGTCAGCTAGTCGTCGCGCGCGTCAGGCCCATTGAGGTAGTTTATTGCTGATCGTAAGTTTTGCGGGATCGTATCTTGTGGCTTCATGCCTTCAGTTCGGACATTTTCCACATGGATATATGCCTACAGTTGGTACTTCCTGTGAAATATAGAGTTTGCTATATGTACGATAATTTTCTCAAAAAAACGATAATTTGGAGTCTCGGGTACGATAATTTTACATTTTGAATCTGGCAACGCTGTCTCCCAAGCGCACGCGACACTCGCCTCACATAACCTTTCCCTTAGGCTTGCGCCGTCCTAAGGAGAAGGTGTAACTTCTGGAAGAGGCTTACAAACCTCGGGGCGTGGATTCTCCTTGCAGTCAACTTGTTCGGGGTGGGGTGGAATCTCTATTTCCTCTGTAAAAAAAAAAGTCTGGTTCTTCCCTTGAGTTTACGTGTGGTCTCTCAAATGCTCGCGCGGGCGTGTGCCAGAGAGCGCATTACTTCCCACTCACCTACAAATTACCTTAGTGGCAAAAGATAAAAGGATAGAATGACCTCCTTGTTGAAAAAGTTATTATTTTAAAGGGGCAGACAACAGCCAGTTTCCAAGCTAGTCTGCTTGGGAGCTCCGGAGACTCAGCCCCTGTTAGGACTCGGAGAAGATCCGCGTCCGAGGTGCCTGTAGAGGTAGGTCTCGCGGCGGGCTGGAAATCGCTCCCGCGCCTTGCTTCCACTGTTGGGGCGCCCTAAAGTTGGGACCGGGGCGTCTTTGACTTTTTTCCTCCCAGCCCCAGTCAGCTCTGAACACTGCGGCATGCTATCATAATGAGTTCCCAAACTAAAAACAATCCAGTAGTATAATTTACCCTTTCCAGGCACTCTTAAATTTTAAGGGATGTGAAACAGAGCAACGTAAACAGAGTCCATAGTTACTGACTTAATAAGTCTGTGGCTCCCGGAACAATAACTCCTTATGAAATATAATAAAAAGTATTTAAATACAGAATGCCGCCAATGTTATTTTCTCTTTTTATGACTCAAACGACTGTATAATTTTATGTGAAGGTCTCTGATCACAAGGAGAGCATGTCTGTGCAATGTCTTTTGCTCGGTCGCTTTCCATTTCCCCAAGGACCATAGATGAAATGATTAATTATGATATAAAATAGTCCACTTAAAAAGTGATAATAGACCCCCTCAAAAAATAGTCTGGTCTTTTTATGTCATTTGACCACAATTAAAACAAACCGTGCTTTACAACTTGCTTATTCCTTTGAATTAAAAAAAGCATATGCCTTTGCTATAAAAATGATGACTGGAAAATACACGGACCATTTAATAGCCTGCGGACTGATTTATTCGTTATTGTTCAACTGCCTGGGCACGTGCCACGCGGCAACCAGTGGGCTGACAGGCAGCCTTCAAGTTATTAGGTGACTGTACTACTTCGCAAGGACTAAGTTGTTACAAGAAATCTGTTTCATAATTTCGCCAGGGCTCGTCTCTCCTTTGGCTTGGCTGGGGTCTTCGTCGGGGGCGCTCAGCAACTACTACGTGGACTCGTTCCTCCTCCACGAGACCGAGGGGCTGGTACAGTCGTGTTATGACTCGGGCCCTCTGGGCCAGCCTGCCAGGCAGGCGACCCTCGGAGAGCACCCCGAGTTCACCCCCTGCAGCTTCCAGTCGAAAGCGTCAGTCTTCAGCACTTCCTGGAATGCAGCACACCCGCCAAGCGCCAACAGCGTGCCGGCTGTCTACCATCCGTACGTGCATCACCAGCCACCCGACGGCAGGTACATGCGTTCATGACTGGAACCAATGCCGGTCTCCTTGTCTTTCCCCGGCTTGCCGGCCAGCAGGCATTACGGCATTAAACCTGAACCGCTCACGGCCAGGAGGGGTGACTGTACCACCTTTGACACGCACGTACGCACGCACTCTCTCTGACTGATTATGCTTGTGGTTCTCCTCCAGCTGATAGGAATAAGCCAGCCAACGACGGGACATTCTCGGAAAAGTTTGGCGAGAGTGAGGCAAACAGACACAAACCCCAGCTGGATCCAAGTAAGTACGCTTGCTACAGGCAGGCTGGACTTGAGAGAAAGAGGGAGGGAGCGAAAGTCCACAGAGGCTGGCTTCTGAGGCAAAATCCACCTTGAGCTATGCGGTAAGAAGGGGGGGAGCGGATAGGTTAGGTAGGTAAGGTGGGTGGGGGTTTCTGTGGTCAGAGATGGGATAGAAAGTGCTGAGGCTCCCCGGAGCTGTGTGTGCCTCTTTGTCTTTTCCTTCCTTCCTTCCTTCCTTCCTTCCTTCCTTCCTTCCTTCCTTCCTTCCTTCCTTCCTTCCTTCCTTCCTTCCTTCCTTCCTTCCTTCCTTCCCCCTCTCTCTCTGTAATCACAGTAGGTTTGGTAGGAGAAGGCCACAGAGATGGTCTGATTATCAGTTTCTGTCTGCCTCTTTCAGACTCAGTGGGCAGGGGAGTGGCTATGGCTTCCACTAGAAGGCTGGATAGGGAAAATTCGGGTTGGGCAGGGGGACAGCTGTGAGGGAAGGAAATCCAAAACATTGGGTGTTGGATCCCTTTCCCTTAGCTCACAAATCTAAGAATGCCCAAATTAGCTTGAATATTGTTTTTGCACCCAAGAGCAGTTCTCAGATATTAGACCTATATCTAATGTGAAAAAGGTAGCTACTACCTATGGTTTACCTTGTAAGATTGATTAAAAAACTTGATTCCTATTGTAATGAAGTTTAATTTTATTGATAATAAATTATATACTTAAACTACCTTTGATTATTGCAGATGTGTATTAATTTATAAGACCCTGAAAGTTATGTTTATGCAGAAGCTACACTTTGTATATTTTGCAAAACTTACCTCATGGCTTACTGACAAAATAATTTTGTCCTAAATGATACTAAACTTTTTTGCTAAATAAAAAAGTATTGATTCTTTTCTATTTTGTGCTGTTTTAAAATTATTGTGCATACAGCTCCACAACCTGAGCCCATAGATGGCATCCATTCTAGTGAGCAACCAGCAGCATAACCTTGATTCTAAGACCAGTTATTCAAAAGTAAGTTCCTATTTTAATGGCACTAACTTACAAGAAATTATACTTCAGGTGTTAGGAACCCATGAATGAAATTGCCTATACAACATTTAAAAAACGCTACCACTTAATGGACTATTGAAAATACTAGCCAGCTTGCTGGAAGTCCTTAATTCTTAATGATGCATATACAAATGGAGGGTTCATTTAAAAACAAAACATCGAAGTGCTGTTTGTGACCCCTCTTGTCTTCGTCAAGGGCAGAAACCACTGCATTGGTTTCATTTTGAACTCTCACACAAAACCAAATTAGGTCTCAGAGGCAAATAGCTACATAGCACAAGTATCAAATATCACTTTGTAACTTCCTGGAGAATGGGCTTCCTCCTTGAACAGTTTGCATTTCGGAGTACAGTGTCTTCCAAAAGCAAGGTGCAGCATTTGAATCCAACTGTAAGATAGTGCTTATTCTGATAACAAGGAAAGCCAGATTCTTGTATGATTACCGAGGTGCTGGTTGAAGCCCAGTTCACAAAATGTTATAGCAATAGCTTGCTGGACATAGCAAGCTTCATGAACAAATATGAAAACGAGTGGGTGAAGTGGTAGTGGGATGAGGGTTGGATTCCAACCAATAAACATGGCAAGAAATTATAGTGAGGTGAATGCCAAGTGAATTTCAGGAAGGCAACTAGAACCAAGTTTTAAATACCACAAACTACCTGAAGAAAATTTCACCTACCAAAAACTGTTCGAATGCCCCTCTTCCTTTCAAAACTAAAAACCCGAGCACACCCTCCCAGCTCGAAAATCTGGGATGAAGACGGTATCAGGAACATACAATAAAAGAGAAAGATGGCTGTAACCCTTTCAATGAGTATAAAAGCCCCGGAGGGTGAAAATGAACCTCATCCAGCTCTCAAGGTCTGTAAAAGCCCCGCCCCCCTCCACTCCAGGATGGCCGGGCTGGGGTCTGGCTGGCTGTTATTTTTGTCTTTGTTTCTGGCTACGCCTTGACTGAAAATAAAAGGTAAATAAAAAATAAAATCTCTGAGCTATGCTTCACAAGTGGAAAAAACAGGATTGGCGCTGGCAACGGGAAAGGAAGACGGAGGGGTTGAGGAAGCTGGAATTGCTGCCTGTCCCAGGAGTTTGGGATCTGGGATGCCCTTTGTTGCTGTGGACAGAGGGGACTTCAAAGCACCAGATGGAGCACCTAATAAACGGCAGTGTCAGCCTCAAGATATCTTCCATAATATGTATATTCTGCATTCTAACTATTGCTTCTCTGCTGCTATGCCAATCTATTTCTTTCGGCTGTCTTTAGCAATGGAGGGAGGGGGGAAACTTGGAGGGGAAGAAAGCTGGAGGTGTTTTGCATTCCTTTGCGGGGTTAGCAAGGGGAGGGGGATTCCTTTCTTTAACTTTCCATTTCTTGGCTAGCTTCTGTCCCCTTTTGCGCAACTACGAACTTTTATCAAAATATGTCAAGGTCAACTGACAGAAGCCTCATCACCACCTAGAGATGACCATATGATCATATTCAGAACTTTTAATTGGAAGAGTCATTTGGACTTTGGGGGGTGGGAGCATTTCCATTCCTTTGTATATGTGATCTGCCCGCCAATTTCTCAGTTTCGGAATTAAATCTGTAGCTACCACTTTGATTTCCAGTAAAAGGAGAACTTTGCTGTAACCCATGGAGTCTGAGTATTTCTTTCTTGGGATTTGAAGGGAGCACAGACTGACAGGCGGGTCTGCAAATTGTCTGGAATTTGATTTTTAATGAGTTTACAACTGTCCAGTCGCAATTAACTTTTTCTACAAAAGCCCTTTCATTTGTTTTGACTGGCTGTTTCAGACAAAGCGGGACTGCAGAAATAGCCTGCCTTTATGAGTCCCCTTCCTCTGAAATGTAGGCTTGAACAGTGAATTTTCTGCCAGGATCTTTTTCTACTGTATAATAGCCAAGGCAGATTATTTAAAATGTTTGCAGTGTAGGGAAGACATCAGTTTTTATGTATTTGTAAGAGTTCTGCACCTTTTGGATCTTTTGCAAGGGCCAAGAAGAAACAGCAGGTGGCAGTGTTGTTCCATGAAAACGAGAGTGATTGCATAAAAGCCAGGTGAAGATTCTAAAATGTTGACTTTCTAGAAACATTGTATGAGGGCTGGAAACTGCTGGTTGGAAAAAGGACAAAAGTGCTTGTTGCCTATTTACCCCTATGAACATGTGACTGCTTCAAAATGAATGCAGCAATGTCGGGTTAGATGCAGATTTATACCAAAAACAGACTTGTTCACAGTGAGAATTAAACTAGTTTTGATTAAAACTGGGTCCAGTGGTTCATCAGTATGTCATTTATTGTTAACCTTAATTTTAGCACTCCCAACATGAAGCTTATTATTTTTAAAAATTTATCAATGATCAGATTTTGTGTATTTGTGACTTTGGACCTGTGATTAATATGTATGTATTTGTATGTATGTATATATGTATATGTATTTATATACACATAATCAATATATGAAAAAACAATGGCAACAATTTGCTTTAATGATGTTAAAGTGAAAATCAACATAGAATGAGGTGTACGACAAGGCGATACAATGTCACCCATCTTTTTCTCAGCCTGTGTTGAAGAAGTACCGTATATACTCGAGTATAAGTCGACCCAAATACAAGCCGAGGCACCTAATTTAACCACAAAAAACTGGAAAACTTATTGACTCGAGTATAAGCCAAGGGTGGGAAATGCAGCAGCTACTGGTAAATTTCAAAAATAAAAATAGATACCAATAAAAACTTTCACTAGGATAGTTGAGAATAAGTTTGATGTTCACAATTTCCTCTTTGAAAGAGACCAGTAAATAGGGAACAAGAAGATGAAGAAAAAGAAGTGTGTTTTTTCACACTTTTCACACTGCAGTGAACAAAAATGGCATCATAGGAACAGGCTTATTCTCAGTCCAAAGGTTTGTTTCTGATTTCTTCCCTGATTTAAGGGAAATTTGGGAAACGATCTCACTATCATGAAAGGTTTAATTGATTCACTAACCCAAAAGATGATGATGACAGTGGGAGGCAGGAGTCACTCTCTCCCTTGCAAGAAAAAAGCAACAGCCGTTCTTATGATCTCTCCCTCTCTCTCTCTCTCCCCGTAATACAGTCAAGCCCTTTCCAGCACGTGCGATCTGCCTTCGCCACTTTGCACCTTGCAAATGCAAAATCCTGGGGTTTTTGCATTTGCAAGGTGTTGTGTATGTACCATAGTTAATAAAGTATGAGCTTGAGGTAAAGTGCAGGGTTCTGGCCCTGCACTTCTGATTGGCTGTTAGGCGGCCAGATCGGATTGGTTAGTTCTGAGGAATCCGATTGGCCCTTAATGGAGAATTCTTATTGGTTAAAAGAGCCAACGTTCATAGCTCGTTATTGGACAAATCTTACAAGGGTTGCCTATATAAGGCAGAGTTCACTGTTGTTGGTTTGAGAAGTCACTATGCAAATAAAGAGCTGAAAGTTCACCGTTCAGAGGCTGTCTCCATTTATTCCGACCCATGCTCAGTACCTAACACTGGCGACGAGGATGGGATTTGGAGACGTCTGAACCGAAGAAGCCAGGAAGCAACACCGAGCACGTGACAGACAACGCCAACAACGGAACCATGTCCGGCGGCATTGTACCACCCGCTCCGTTTGATCCAAACCAAGAGGATTGGGAATCCTACATGGATCGCTTCCAAATGTTTCTCGAGATGAATAACTTGAAGGACGCCATGCCAGCAAAGAAAAGGGCATTGTTCCTGACACATTGCGGCCCAGCCAAATTTAAGATGGCTAAAGCACTTGCCAAACCTCGAGAAGTGAAAGCCATGAGCTGGGACGACCTCGAACCCATCCTGAGAGGCCATTACGCGCCAACCGTGCCTACACTCGTGAGACGCCACGAGTTTTATCAGAGGAACCAACGCAAAGGGGAAAGCGTGGCCGATTTCATAGCGGACCTCCGAAATTTAGGGGGCCTCTGCGGGTTCGCCAATTTAGAAGAGGCACTAAGAGATCGAATAGTTCTGGGACTAGATGTACTAGGCCTGCAAAGCAAGCTGATGGCGAAAGGCGACATCAGCCTTGCCGACGCCATCGCCGAAGCCACGGCAGCAGAGGTGACCAAAAAGTCTGCTGCACAACTATGGTGAAGCCACACTCCGGTACCACCACCGACAAGCGACATTTTATCCAAGTCTGAAGGACAGCTCGCGATGACGCACCACGAGGACCTCTCTTCGTTGTCAGACAGTGACAAAGAAGGGGTCCATTGACTGCGGTCTGACCGGGACCCTCGCCCGAAGCCCTTATGCCCTTGCGCTGGCTGTGGAGCCAACCATGTCAGGTCCAAATGCAGATTCTGCGACGCACTCTGCCATGAGTGCGGGAAACGAGGCCACATCGGCCGGGTCTGCCGCAGCTTACCAGGACGCAGCCAGGCCTCAAAAGGGGCTAATTATCATCAAGCGACAGGAAACTGTCCTGTAAGGCAAGAGCCAGTAAACCACTCCTACAGAAATTGAGCTTTGCAGAGAGAAGAGGCTCACCATACTATCACTATCAGTCATGCCTCAGCTTTGGACACTAAGAAAATCCGAGTCACGGTAGCCATCGAGAACCAGCCTTGCCACATGGAGGTCGACTCGGGATCGTCCCTCTCGATGGTGTCTTGGAAGACACTCAAGCAACTCATCCCCACAATTCAACGCCAAGACCTCCAATTTCAACGCCTCATCCTCAAGGACTACCAAGGAAATCGAATCCCCGTTGTCGGGTCCTGCCGAGTCCGAGTCTCCTTCAAGAAGTATACAGCGTACTTACCTCTAATGATCATCGATAGAGATAGGCCTAGTCTATTAGGCCTCCAATGGTTCGCGCCACTCGGCATTGAAGTGGCCGGCGTGAACCAAGTCGGTGGTTGTGAGTGGGAGGAAGACCTTATCTCTGAGTTCAGCGACATCTTCGCGGACCATTTAGGCGAGTATAAGGGGACCCCAATCTCATTTAGTCTAGATCAAAAGGTAGCCCCCATTCGCTTGAAGCCCCGTCGAGTTCCATTCACTCTGAAAGCAAAGATCGACGAACAACTCGACAAGCTAATTGCTCAAGGGGTGTTGAAGCCCATCGATCACTCTCCATGGGAAACCCCTATTGTAACACCCATTAAGCCAGATGGGTCAATCCGAATTTGTGGGGACTACCGGGCCACTTTAAACCACGCCCTACAGCAGAATGCGTATCCAGTTCCGGTGGTGCAGCACCTCCTCCATTCCTTGGGGGGCGGAAAGGTTTTCGCTAAATTAGATTTAGCTCAAGCTTATCAACAACTACCAGTGGATGAAAAAACGGCCCAAGCCCAAACAATTGTAATGCACAGAGGTGCCTTTAAATGTACCCGATTGCAATTTGGAGTTAGTGTAGCCTCGGGGATCTTCCAGAGCCTCATGGAAAGGTTATTACAGGGAATCAAGGGCGTGGTTCCTTATTTTGATGACGTATTAATTGCAGCCCCTACCAAAAAAATCTTGCAGGATCGTTTGAAATGCGTTCTTAAAAAATTCCAAGAGGCTGGACTTTAGGTGAAAAAAAAATAAATGTCACTTATATGCTGACAATGATGAGTTTCTCGGATACCGAATTGATAGCCAGGGCATTCATCCTACCGAGAGTAAATTAAAAGCGATCAAAAACGCGCCCAGACCACGCAACAAGGCCGATCGCCAGGCGTTCTTAGGCCTCATTAATTTCTATAATGTGTTTTTACCGCACAAAGCAACTGTCGCTGAACCGTTACACTGATTATTAGATAAGAAAGCATTGTGGGTATGGGGTTACCGGGAAGAGCAAGCATTCCGGAATGTTAAAAAACTGCTCACATCTGACTCTGTACTTATGCAGTATAACGAGACTTTGCCGTTAGTTATAACCTGCGATGCATCGCCTTTCGGGGTGGGCGCCATTTTGAGCCATGTACTGCCTAATGGGAACGAAGCCCCTGTTGCATACTTTTCGAAGACTCTTTCACAAGCAGAGCGGAACTATGGACAAATTGATAAAGAAGCTCTCGCAATCGTTTCAGCTGTAAAGAAATTTCATGAATATGTGTATGGAAGGACATTTACCATTATAACTGACCACAAACCGTTGCTAGGGATAATAGCTGGGGACAAGCCAACCCCCTACATATTATCCCCTAGAATAACCCGATGGTCAGAATTCCTAGCTGCTTATAATTATCGCCTGCAATATCGCCTGGGGAAAGCCATTCCCCACGCTGACGCATTAAGCTGAGCACCGCTTCCAGAGACTCTCGACGATCCAACACCAACGGCAACTACGTTGCAGATCGAAACACTCAACTCACCGCCTATGACCGCCCGAGACATCGCGAGAGAAACCAAACGAGACCACACCCTAGCTCAAGTCCTAGGCTGGGTAGAACGCGGATGGCCATTGGACCAAGTACCAGATGACTTCGCACCATTTAAATCTCGACAGACTGAACTTTTTTCCCAAAAAGGCTATATCATCTGGGGCGATAGAGTCGTTATCCCAGAACGACTCTGGAAGACGCTGCTACGAATTCTGCACGAGGGCCACCCCGGCATTGTGCGGATGAAAGCGCTTGCACAAAGCTACGCATGGTGGCCGGGCATGGACTGGCAAATCGAGCAGTGGGTCAAAACGTGTGCCAATTGCCAACAAGTCAGCAATGCCCCACCAAAAGCCATGCCTACTGAATGGGAGACGCCACGTGGACCCTGGTCCAGAATCCACCTGGATTTTGCAGGGCCAACCAAGGGCTATACCTTCCTGCTAACAGTCGACGCATACTCCAATTGGTTAGAAATTCATCGTATGACGGCTGCAACTTCCGAGGCAGTGATCAAGATGCTAAACAGACTCTTTGCAACCCACGGATTGCCTGACATCCTGGTGTCCGATAACGGGCCACAGTTTACAGCACTAATGTTCGAGCAGTACCTCGCTGACCGCGTCATCCGCCATGCGCTCACCTCGCCTGTGCAGCCTGCGACCAATGGTCAAGTGGAATGCATGGTCCAATTTGTTAAAAAGACTTTGCAAAAAGTGGACTATGACAATATCGATGACAAGGTCAACCAAATTCTCTTTTTGCAACACATAACTCCACATAGCGTCACCGGCAGAACTCCCGCCGAACTACTGATGGGATGAAGACTCCGCTCCCACCTTGACCGGTTGCACCCTGCTTACGAACCGGAAAAGCCAATAGGATCCAGTGGCCACTGTCGCACCTTCCAGGTAGGAGACCTCGTTTACGCACAAAACTTATCGGGCGATCCGTTATGGATAGAGGCAACAGTAGTACGAGTGACCGGCCCCAAATCCTATGTAGTGAAATGCTGTGACAATAGACTGTGGAAACGGCATATCGACCAATTACGGTCACGACTCACAACGGCCAGTCAACAACTCCCCCATGACCAAACCGAGGGGGGGGGAGGTACAGAAGAAGATGATGTTCCAGGGAACCTGCTCGAAGAGAGCGACGAACTAAGTGATACTCAGGAAATGGAGCAGGAAGAAGAATCGTTTGCACTGCAAGAAATTGCACCTGAGCAAGAAGCAGATCCACTGCCAAACAACAATCTACCTCAACAGGATTGCAACCAACCAGTCCAACGAAAATCCAAAAGACTTAAAAGATAACCGTCCTATTTAAAGGACTATATAACTACACCGTAATTAAGAAGCCAGGGGGAAGGGGTGTTGTGTATGTACCATAGTTAATAAAGTATGAGCTTGAGGTAAAGTGCAGGGTTCTGGCCCTGCACTTCTGATTGGCTGTTTGGTGGCCAGATCGGATTGGTTAGTTCTGAGGAATCCGATTGGCCCTTAACAGAGGATTCTTATTGGTTAAAAGAGCTAGCGTTCATAGCTCACTATTGGACAATTCTTACAAGGGTTGCCTATATAAGGCAGAGTTCACTGTTGTTGTTTAGAGAAGTCACTATGGTAATAAAGAGCTGAAAGTCACTATTCAGAGGCTGTCTCCATTTACTCCGACCCATGTCCAAGTACTTGACAGTTTTATTTTTTTATTAAGTCTATCCCCCACAGACTTGAGAAATCAGCATCTTGGTCTTGGTCGTTCCTGAATCAACTGAAGGGTGTGTGTGTGTTGTGTTACAGAGTCACGTGCGAAGCCTTGCTGTGCCTTATCAGGATCCATGTCTCGAGTGCAGCTTCTGCTTGCTCCCTTCTTCCATCTTGTGTGCTGTTCCCAGACAGGCATTTATCAGTTCAATGTTGAGGTGGCTGGCTGCTTTTTTTTGTCTCTGTTGCCTTTGCGCGCTCCCTTTGCTTTCTTTCCACTTAGCCGTTTCATTGGCTTGAGGGGGGGGGGGTCTGATTTCAAAAAGATTTTCCAGGAGAGAGAATGGGCTTGGTAGACAGGGAGCCTTCCCTTGGCCTTCCTTTGTATTTGACAACCATCTTAGGAAGCGGATCAAAATTGTGGGGAGAAAAGAGCCCTAACACTACGGCTTCCCTCCCCTATCCAAAACGCTGCATTAGCATTGTCTCCTGACTAACGTAACGTCGCCATATGCTAAATGCATAAATACATACATACAAAGCGCCGGAGGATCAGAGGACCTCATCTGTGTCCATAGGTTTACACTACTAGGATCGTTTCAGTCCACAATCTACCGAATTCTGGCTACCGAATACCCTCTCAAATCTCCCTTGACAAATATCACCAGTGGCGGTTTCTAGCACGGGAGAGGCACGGGATGCCCAGTTCCATGATTTAAGGGGAGAGTTTCTGGGACAATTCAATTGTCTTCCTGTCAGTTTATGATGTGGAATACAGAAGGGCAGTAAAATATGCCTCTGAAAAGAGAGGAAGGAATTCATTTTATGGTGGGGTGGGGAGGGGAGGGGAGGCGGGACAAGAGATGCACCACATTCTCCCGGGATGGGCTGCGTGTATGTGTGGAGGGGGGATTCTTTAAAAAAAGTCCTGTTGTCCGTGATCTGTGGGGAGGCAGCATTGCCTTGGCCTAAGCATAGAAGATCCTCAAAGGTAGGTATTTACTGATGATTGAGGACTTTAAAAAAAGATTTACGTTTCAACGTCCTCATCCATACTCGAGGAGATTTCCCTTCCTAACGGTTATGAAAGCCCGTTTATTTTGTCACTGCAAATACGTTTTATAAAAAATCAGGGCGGCGCTATTGGGTAGAGCAGGCCGGCTAACAAAGGTGCTTCTGTATGTCGTAATTCCTGGAATAGCTGGCAAAATCAGGCACATGAAAGGCCTTGAAAGATATTTACCAGGCCTCTTTGAAAAACTTGCAAACTAGGATCGGTTCCCGCCCTACCACCCTTTTCTAGGCAGGGAACTTGGCAACAGGAGAAGAGAAATGGCCATTCCGAAACAGCATATAGGGTGTCAGTATCTCAAGAAATCTAACAAAATACGAAGGGCAACCATTTTTACAGAATCCTACAAATTCTATTATTCTATGCTCTTGTGTATACATCTCATCAAGCACAAAGAAAAGTCACGGGCAGAGGATTGGAATAGAAGACCTCCAAGGTCTCTTCCAGCTCTATTATTCTATGTTCTAAATCTATTAATGCACAAAGAAAGATGCAATGACCGTATGCGTGATGCTGTTTCCTTTTCTGCAGGAAAGAGAGGAACATGGTGGTTGGCGATGAGTCTGTGTCGATGTCTACTAATGCTCACAAGCCCATCGGCCAGGAGTGAGAAAGCCCATGTCTGCAGTTGACCAAGCTGGGAGTGACTATATTAAGGAGGGAGGTTGTTGGATAGGTGCAACTGCACTATTTTTCTGAACAAAACACGCCGAAAGATTGTCCACGGCACAGAAATTAGAAGAGGGGAACTCTAAATACAGTCGGTAGTGTTAAGTACTGAGCGTGGGCGTGAACAATGGAGACGAGCCGGTAAAATAGTGAACTTCAAAACTCTTTATTAACATGGTGTGACAGCTCAGCTCAATGGCTGCAACGGGCCTCCTTATATAGGCAACTTATTAACTATTGAACCAATGAAAACCTGGGAGCACTAGCTCCATTAACCAATGGGAGAGGCTCGTTAATGGCCAATCAGATTCACCTGAACGGACCAATCTGATGTCGCCATTAACGGCCAATCAGAAGTGCAGGGCCAGAACCCTGCACTTGACTTCAAGCTCTTGATAACTTTATTAACACATTTATTCATTCACAACACCCCTTCCCCCCGGGTTCCGTTTACGGGGTGCGGTTACGTTGTCCTTGAGGTAGGCCAGTTGTTTTGTTAGTCTATTTGATTTTTGTATTGCACCCGGTATTTGGCTGCAATCTTGTTGAGGTAGGACGTTATCTGGCGAAAGGGGTGTCTCTAACTCTGAGTTCGAATTCTCGTTGTCACCAACATCTTCGGTATCACCATGAGGCGAACTCACTCCCATCCCCTGTTAGGGATAACATTGTTTACCCTAACTGGTTTAGGTAAAATAATAAATATGTAATCATAGTTTATAAGTTAAAGTGTCTGCAACTTTAAATATAGGAATGTAATTAGGGGAGTGGTTGTGAAAGCACTTTAAAAGAAGCAAGATGACAGCTTGCTCTCTCTCTGGCTTTGATGATCCCTAATTACTGCATGGACTCAAGACTGCGTTACTCGAACGGGAGAGATAAACATAGGACTGATTTGTAAGTGAACTGACATGGGATATTCTGCATGGACTTTGCTAACTGAATATCCTTGAATGGACTGACTAAATGATACATGACTATTGGACTGTTATTTTGACTATGCTATGAACTCATAATGGAATAAACTATATTTTTGATAGCACAAGCGTATCTGTTATTTTTACTGTATGTTAACAAACATACAAACATATCTCACTCATTTATCTGTATGCCTATCTGACTAACGCTGCACATTCTGTTTAGCTTGTCTCCTTAACCCTGGTTGGGGAACCCAGGCTTAACATCCCCAATTCTTCTTCACGTGTTTCCATTTCGCCGTTGTTTCTATCATTAAAACTTTCTGCTATTCCAAGTTCATCTTCCTCTGTATCTCCTCCCCCCTCAGTTTGGATATCAGGGGACTCGGAGATTCCTGACTGTAGCGTTGATCGTAGCTGATCAATGTGGCGCTTCCATAGTCTATTATTGCGACACTCCACGAGGTACGATCTGGGGCCGGTTACTCGGACCACAGTCGCCTCGACCCACAACGGATCGCCCGACAAGTTCTTAACGAATACTAAGTTGCCTACCTGGAAGGTACGGCATCACTCGCTGGATCCGTGTGGTTTCTCAGGTTTGTACGCTGGGTGTAGTCAGTCGAGGTGGGAACGGAGCTTCCGCCCCATTAGCAATTCGGCAGGAGTTTTGTTGGTGACGCTGTGCGGAGTGATATGCTGCAAAAGGAGTATCCAGTTTATTTTTTCTTCGATATTGTCATAGTCCATTTTGTGTAGTGTTTTCTTGATGAATTGTACCATGCGCTCGGCCCTTCCGTTGGCCGCAGGATGCGCCGGTGAGGTCAGCGCATGGCGAATACCACGGTCCGCCAGGTATTGCTCAAAGTACAACGTGGTAAATTGGGGTCCGTTATCGGATACCAGAACATCTGGTAATCCATGTGTTGTAAATAGTTTGTCTAGTTTCTTGATGACCACTTCGGTTGTTGTATACCTCATTTCATAGATTTCGAGCCAGTTCGAGTAGGCATCTACTATTAACAAGAATGTGTGGCCTTTGGTAGGTCCTGCAAAGTCCAGATGAATACGGGACCAGGGTCCCCGTGGTGTTTCCCATTCGGTTGGGGTCGCTTTCAGTGGGGCATTGCTTACTTCCTGGCATTTGTGGCAAGCTTTGACCCACGTCTCGATTTGCTTGTCGATGCCCGGCCACCATGCGTAGCTACGTGCGAGGGCTTTCATGCGCACGATGCCCGGGTGGCCATCGTGCAAGGTTCTTAGTACCGCTCGTTGTAGCCGCTCTGAGACAACAACTCTATCTCCCCATATAATGCAGCCCTTCTGTGAAAAAAATTCCATTTGTCGACTCTTGAATGGGGCGTAGTCATCAGGTATCTGGTCCAATGGCCATCCGCGCTCGACCCAACTGAGAACTCGTGCTAAGGTGGGGTCACGTTTCATTTCTATCGTGATATCTTGGGCTGTCAATGGCAGTGTTTGAAGTGTTTTGATTTGCAACATTGTCACTGTAGGTGTGGGGTCATCAATGGTCTCTGGAAGCGGTGCTCGGCTCAATACGTCGGCGTGGGGAATGGCCTTCCCCGGGCGGTGTTGCAGCCGATAATTATAGGCAGCCAAGAATTCTGACCAGCGAGTCATTCTGGGAGATAATATATAGGGGGTTGGCTTATCTCCCACTATTATTCCCAGCAAAGGTTTGTGGTCAGTCACTGTAGTAAAGGCTCGGCCGTACACATACTCATGAAATCTCTTGACAGCAGACACAATGGCAAGGGCTTCTTTATCAATCTGACTGTAATTGCATTCTGCTTTTGAAAGCGTCTTTGAAAAATAAGCAACAGGGGCTTCGCTACCGTTTGGCAAAACGTGGCTTAAAGTGGCGCCTACTCCGAAAGGCGATGCATCACACATGATCGTTAATGGCAAAGTCTCATTGTACTGCATTAGGACAGCGTCAGAAGTCAATAATTTTTTTACATTTCGAAACGCCTGCTCTTCTCTATGTTCCCATACCCAGATTGCTTTCTTGTTCAATAAACGATGTAGGGGTTCAGCTATGGTTGCTTTGTGCGGCAGGAAAACGTTATAAAAATTTATAAGGCCTAGAAACGCCTGGAGGTCGGCTTTATTTCAGGGTCTTGGGGCGTTCTTGATTGCCCTCAATTTGCTAGCGGTAGGGTGAATGCCATTACTGTCAATCAAATATCCTAAGAATTCGACACGATCAGTGCATAGTTTACACTTGTTTTTCTTAACCTTAAGCCCTGCATCTTTGAATCTCTGGAGAACCAATCTCAGGCGCTCTCGTAAAATTTTTGGGGTAGGTGCAGTGATTAACACATCATCAAAGTATGGAACAACGCCTTTGATTCCTTGTAATAGTCTTTCCATCAAACTTTGAAAGATTCCCAGGGCTACGCTCACTCCGAATTGGAGCCGGGTACATTTAAAGGCACCTCGGTACAGAACAATTGTCTGTGTCTCTGCCATTTTTTTGTCTACTGGCAGTGGTTGGCATGCCTGGGCTAAGTCTAGTTTAGCGAAGACTTTTCCGCCCCCCAGGGAATGGAGGAGGTGCTGCACCACCGGTACCGGATATGCATTTTGTTGAAGGGCGTGGTTCAGGGTGGCTCGGTAGTCCCCACAAATTCTTATCGAACCATCCAGCTTAATGGGTGTAACGATTGGGATCTCCCAGGGAGAGTGATCGGTTGGCTCTAACACACCCTGGGCTATCAATTTATCAAGCTGCTCGTCAATCTTTGGTTTAAGGGCAAATGGCACTCGACGAGGCTTAAGGTGGATGGGAGCTATTTTGGGGTTGAGGTTAAATGATATCGGGGTCCCCTTGTACTTGCCTAGTTTTTCTGCAAAGACGTCCTTGAATTCTTGGACGAGGTCCTCTTCCCAGTTACTGCTACCGATTTGGTGAATGCCTGCCACCTCAATTCCGAGCGGAGCGAACCATTGGAGGCCTAGCAGACTAGGTTGGTCCTTGTTGATCACAGTCAGGGGTAGGAATGCTGTACAGTTCTTGAACGATACCCGGACTCGACTGGATCCTACGACTGGAATCTGATTCCCCTGATAGTCTTTGAGTATGAGTCTTTGGATTCGGAGATCTTGTTGCCGGACAGTAGGGATGAGTTGCTTGAGGGTCTTCCATGAAACCATCGAGAGAGACGATCCTGAGTCGACTTCCATCAGGCAGGGCTGGTTTTCGATAGCCACTTTCACTCGGATCTTCTTGGCATCCAAAGAGGAGGCGTGACCGATTGTGATAGTTTGGTGAGCCTCTTCTCGCTTCGTGGGGCGGTTTATGGTTTTGTTTCTGTAGGAGTGGTTGTTCCATTGGTGGTTCACTGGTTCTCGCCTTACAGGACGGCTTCCTGTCGGTTGGCGATAGTTAGCCCCCCTCGAGGGCTGGCTGGGTCCTATTTGGCTTCTACAGACCCGTCCGATATGGCCTCGTTTCCCACACACATGGCAGAGCGCGTCGAGGAATTTGCATTCTGATCGAGGGTGGCTTGCCCCACAACCAGCGCATTGATATTGAGATTTCTGGCGTTGGTCCCGTTCGGACCTTAGTCGATGGACCTCTTCTTCGTCACTGTCTGACGACAAAGAGCGGTCCTCATGGTGGGCCGTTATGAGCTGCCCTTCTGACTGAGGTGAAATTTCGCAGGTCGGTTGGTGAACTGGGGTGCGGTTGCGGCATATTCGGGCAGCTGACTTCCTGGTTGCTTCTGCTGCAGAAGCCTCAGCGATAGCATCGGCAAGGCTGATGTCGCCTTTCGCCATCAACTTGCTTTGGATGTGCGGTGCATCCAATCCCAGAACTATTCTGTCTCTTAAGGCTTCTTCGAGATCAGCAAACCCACATAGGCCTCCCAGATTCCAGAGATCCGTGATAAAATCAGCAACACTTTCCCCCTTCTGTTGACTTCTTTGATAAAATTCATGCCTTCTGACGAGCGTTGGAACGACTGGCGCATAGTGGGCTCTCAGCAGGGGTTCGAGGACGTCCCAGTCCATTGACTTCACTTCTGCCGGTTTCGCTAGTGCCTTGGCCATCTTGAATACGGTTGGCCTGCAATGCGTTAGGAATACCGCCCGTTTCTTTCCAGTAGTGGCATCCTTCAAATTGTTGGTTTCCAAGAACATTTGGAAACGATCCATATAAGAGTCCCAGTCTTCTTGCACTGGGTCGAATGGAGCGGGTGGTATGACGCCGCCGGACATGGTTCCGCCGTTGTGCGTTCGGTCACGTGCTCGGTTATCGAACTTCGTTGTTCAGTCAGCTCTGACGTCTCCACATTCCACCTTCGTCGCCAGTGTTAAGTACTGAGCGTGGGCGCGAAGAATGGAGACGAGCCGGTAAAATAGTGAACTTCAAAACTCTTTGTTAACATGGTGTGACAGCTCAGCTCAATGGCTGCTACGGACCTCCTTATCTTGGCAACTATATTAACTATTTAACCAATGAAAACTTGGGAGCGCTAGCTCCATTAACCAATGGGAGAGGCTCGTTAATGGCCAATCAGATTCACCTGAACGGACCAATCTGATGTCGCCATTAACGGCCAATCAGAAGTGCAGGGCCAGAACCCTGCACTTGACTTCAAGCTCTTGATAACTTTATTAACGCATTTATTCATTCACAACATAACACTTCTTCCTTACGCCAACCGTAAGAAAAAATAGTTGGAACAGTTTTATTCTTGACCCGATTTCCAGGATCCATCTTGTTTTCTATACACTCGCTCGCCCTCGCTCTCTTCCTCTCCTCTGCCTGCTTCTTCCTTCACCTCCCTCCTTATTCTCTTCCATTGTTCCAAGGAACTTTCCCCCTTTGTCAGGCTGTCTCTGCCCGACAGCTTTGCATTCTGAGGCCAACACAACTGCCACCCGCCACCCTCAACTTGCCAGGGAGCAGAAGGGGGTGTTAGGGGGTGAGGGGGGGAAGGGGGTTCTCTCCTGCAAGGGTAGTTACCAAAGTTTCCAACTCGATTCTCCAACACGAGACGGAGTTCCCTCCAAACTTTCACCTCTCAGGCCTTTTCTAAGACCTGATCCTCCCCCTCCCCTTCGTCTTCGCCTGCGCAGTCACCTTTGTTGCTGGCCTGTTCTCAGTATGCTGAACGGAGCAAAGCCGTTTGTTGCATTTGTCGGATGGTTAGACAATCCAAGAGTTTGACCAAAAACCATTATATTCCGGAATCATTGTTAGGATTTCTTGCTCACTCGCTCTCTTTTGTCTGTGAGAACTATATGTCTCAGCATAGTTATGGTCTCAGGGTGGATTCTGCTTAGGGTCTGGAGTCAATTGAATTGTGTCGAAGGCTTCTTTGTTAGTGGAATGAAAGGCTCCCCAAAACTAACAAACCTGCTGGCTTGCCTATAAAATAAAGCGTCGATAAACTAAAACGAAAATGTGCTTCTTCGAAGGAAATCTGCTCCGAAAGAGCGATCTTCATGCTAGACGAAGATGGAAGGAAAAAAAGTAAAAGAAAGGCAATTCCCTGCCACACCTGAAGCTTAGCCAAACAGCTGTTTTAACAGCAATAAAAAACAATCATGATTAGCCACCTCCAAGCTTAATGGTTTTAGATGGGGATCCCCTACCCCAGGAAATACATAAAAGGATTGTTATTTGTGCATGTGTTTGTGCAACTGTTCTTTTTGATGACATTCTCACTGACAGAAAGCGTTTGATTTATGAGTTTAGGAAGAATTGCATCCAGTCCTTCCAGCTGTTACGCACCCAGTTCTGTACCACCCCTCTTGGGTGGGTTGCAAAACAGGGAAGCAATCTGCCACCAAAATAAACACACCAGGAGCAGGACTAGCAAATGCATCCCCTAAAGCCTGAACCACTTTCTTTCCCTCTAAATCCTTACAAAGAGAAAAGGAGAGATTGGGACATACATACCCAGAAAACAAATCACATCTGCTATCACAGGCTGCTAGTTTGTGGGACAAAAGAACACATACCAACATTTAATCTGGACTAGAGGACACATACACACACACAACCATCAATTAACAGCACTTTTAGATGGGCCTGTTCATTTTTTGTGTTTTGGTGGGGTGGCTAAAAAATCACTTGTTAACCTAGTTCAGAACTAGCTTTAGTGAGAATGCCTTTTCTCCACCTTCAGCATGAGCTTTTGTTCTTTAAGCCTAATTTTTAACCTACAGTTTATATGACTTGCACAGTTAATAACTAGCTTTTGCCAAATGGCTTGTTTGATTTCCTCTCTTTTAGATGTTACTTGGACCTTTGGACGATTGGGAAAACCATCAGAAATGTATATTTGTTGGTTCCCTGCACCAATGTTCCCTTCAAAGATATGGTTTGTAAAAAATAAAGTTACTGTATAAATTTTGATCTGTTTGCAAAAATGCAGCATCCTCCTTGGAGCATTTGCTTTTTCCTTTTGCAAAATATTATTTCATATATACATGTGTGAGACAAACTCAATACTTTTAATAGCACCAAAGCAGTGTTTCCATATTTTTACTTCAATATGTGATATGTATTAAATGGGGAAAATGTTTTTAATAAATGGCAAAGATTTTCTAAGTTGTTGAACATGGGAAGAATTGTAACACTGCATTTTGGGCGATGGGGAGGAAAGAAAGGTAAACAATTTCAGTAGCTTCTTCCAATGTCTTTCCCATGAAAAAGGAGAGAGGTCTGTGACCAAATTGTTTGGCATTGTTTCAGGCCAAAAGAGGGGAAGGGGTAACTCCTTGTGCTATTCATGAAGAGAGAGATGAAAGGGTTCTTGTAAACAATTTATTCTACCCAAAATACTTATAATGCACCCTAATGTAATACAAAAATAAAAAAGATACAAATTTGATATGATCACTTTCTCACAGGCCATATATGTTGCTTTCATAGAAGGACCTAAAATGTGGCTAGGCTCAACTGAACGCAACATAGTTCTCCAACACATCAGATGGGGCAACCTAAAATGCTGAGAAAGGGCGGGAATCAAACAAAGGTGGAGAGAGAAGAAAAAGATATAACCCTTGGCACATAAAGGTCTGTGCTTTCTCAATAATTCAAGTGCTGCAAGTCAATTGTGGTGAATGTATCTGTGAAAAAGTCAAACTTGTCAGCTGAAATATCTACAGGACTGTCAAGGGATGGTGGCAAACTGGGGGAGACGTCAGAAAGCTGTACGCAGGAATCTGTAGAGAAAACACTGAAGTCCTGCAAAGAAGAGGCTTCCAGGGCCTCCGGACTATCATTATTCAGGGCAGCTGCACAGTTCTGGCCCATTGTTGAGAGGCAATTTGGAACAGTGGGTGACTGGTGCTGAAAATGTTTGAGATTTTTCTCATTGCTAGTTAAAGTCAAACCTGGAAAAGTTTGGGACTCTCCGTTGTGGAGGCTTGGAGGCACCTGATCCAGGGCATTCTGTTGAAAAGGGTACCTTTCCCTGTCCAAAAGAGCCCCTGAGACTTTGTTGAGGGCTTGCTCAAAAAGAGATTTCTCCTTTTCTGTTTTCTCAGGGTCCCCCAAACCTTTGCATTTCCCTTTGCTATTCTGATTCTCCTTGCACTGGGTCTGCCTCTTGTGCTTCATTCGCCTGTTTTGAAACCAGACTTTGACTTGCCTCTCTGTCAGATCTAGGAGAGCAGCTATCTCCACTCTCCTTGGTCTACACAGGTACTTGTTGAAATGAAATTCCTTCACCAGCTCCAAAAGTTGCGTGTTGGTATAAGCAGTTCTTTGTCTCCTGAAGCCCCTATTAGCATTTTCAGAGATCTCCAGAGATTCTGTTGAGGAAGAAAACAACCACAGAAGAGACAAGTGCCATGGAATGGGTGGAAATATTGCCCCCAGTTAGACCTTTTGAGGACACCTGAGCCTGTTGAGAAGAGAGTGGTATTGGTGGTGGGAAATTGCTCCCACTCACTTTCTAGAGCATAAAAACACCTCAACTACAACAAAATGGCCACCCTGCAAATACAGCAAAGCCATTGTGTTGACCCCTTGCACACCTGCTCTCCAGGGCCCCCTTTTCCTTCAGCTCGAGGAACTGCTTCGTCTCCATCTCACAAACCTTCCTCTAGCCAAGCTAATGTTCATATTAGTCATACCACAAATTATAATTAATGCATCAGCTGCTTCGCTGAAGAGTAATCTGTCACTCTTCATTACTGTCAAGGTTCCCAACTCTAGGACAGCAAGACAAGAGGAGGCCATCTCCAGCTCAAATCACACACTAAACAAGTTTGGGGAAAATAAACTTTCCTTGGGGTGGGGGCAAAGGAGGGTTGGTGTCTCTGATGCTTTTGCCTGTGGATCCCGCCACCAGCTTCCTTCCTCAGGATTCAGTGTCTGAGAAAGGAAGGCAACGCCCCAACAGAGAGGCGAAGGCAGTGGGGAGGATGGGGGAGAACAAACAAATGGGGGAAAGCCTTAGGAAGCGGAATGGTGCATCAAAGTTTTTAACTGATCTTTGTGACTCAGACAAGCTTGTCCAGGGACGGAGGCCGAGACAGGCATGTGTGGCGTCCTTTAAGTTGTTGGTTTCCAAGAACATTTGGAAGCGATCCATGTAGGACTCCCAGTCCTCCTGGACTGGATCGAACGGAGCGGGTGGTACGACAACGACGGACATGGTTCCGTTGTGTAGCGTCATCTGTCACGTGCTCGATGTTCTTGAAGTTTCGTTGGTTCAGATGTCTCCAAATCCCACCCTCGTCGACAGTGTCATGTTTGGAGCATGGGTGAGAAAGAATGGAGACAAGCCTCTGAACAGTGAACTTCAGCTCTTTATTTACATAGTAACTTCTCAACTCAATGGCAGTTATAACCCACCTTAAATAGGCAAACCCAATAACTATTAACCAATAACAATCGAGGAGAGCTAGCTCCCCAATAGGAACTCTCTGTTAATGGCCAATCGGATTCCCAGGAATGGGCCAATCCGATCCTGCCATTAACAGCCAATCAGAAGTGCAGGGCCAGAACCCTGCACTTTACTCCAAGCTCAAGTTATCTTTATTAGTTTTATGCATACACAACAGGATCCATTTGGGAAAATCAGCAGCAGTCCTTTTGCTTATTTACTGGAGTTTCTCTCTTTTCTTCTTCTTTTCTCTGCCACATTTCACCTCGGAAACAGCAAGAAGCTCGACATGTGTTCTTAAGGGCCAGAACCTGTCAAGGCATTTTGGCCAAGAAGATTGATAGCGCCTACACTTCAGCAGAGCTTTGTTTGAAGTAAAGCAAGAAAATTAAAACAGCCCCCACCAACTTGTATATTTCTAAGGAGCCCTCTCCCCACTCACTCTTCTTATAAATAACATAAAATTCAAAATGGAAACGGTTACTATTACAATATCCCACTCCTCCCCACCAGCTTTCCTTCCATATTGTGGGGGTTGATTTGCTCCAAATGAAAAGGGCCTGTTGTTCTTTTTTGTTTTGCTCAGATGTCCTTCATGAGAAGGTGGAGCAACCAGTTTATTTGAACAGCTTGCAAACAATTTCCAGGATTAACTCAGAATCTCAAAAGTACTCAAAGTAGCATGGGGTATACTAGGGCATCCTTGAAATATATAGGAATGCCTCACACCATTCTTCCTTTCCCTTCCCACATGGCACCTTTGCTTTTTCTACCCCTTATTACTGAATCCTCCTGTTCCTTCCATTGTCCCCTCCCCTCTTTTGTTTTCTGTTTTACTTGAGGCGATTGAAGAACTGTTCTGTCCAAACCTGCAACATTGTTGAATGAGCAAATTGAAAGAAAAGCAAACCAAAAGATGTCTTCAAACAATCTTATTTTGTCAGGCGATCAGTTTTACGGTCCTTCCAGTTCTTTGGTCGGTTTACATGCCTGATAATTTTTAAAACTCTGATATTTAATTTTGATGTACTTCCTTGACATCAAGACTCACCAATTTTTATTGAAAGGGGAAAACAATGAGACAGCTGATTCCAGTGGGATTTGTTAATATTCTGGATTGTTCTTGTGATCCCACCACTTTTTTTGTGAAATCTATGTCTATGGTTTGAGTGTCTGTTTTTACCATCTACTTATGTCCAGCCAATTCAGGATACACCCATGACCTCACCGGTCTGACTTCTGTTCTATCCAGGGAAGTGAAGCTCCTGGACAAAGTCCTTCCACACTATACATGCCAAGATCGGCCGCCAATTGTGCGCTGTAGTGTACCGTTCAGAAAAGTGGACCACCATCCCCCCGGAGAAATGCCAAAAGATGCCAGGTCTTGAGGAGGGGTGGGAACTCCCACCTCATTCTGATGCTTGCCTTAAGTTTAGAAATTATTTCTTTCCTTAAGATTGGTGGTGGACCAAGTGCAGTTTTCTGATGGTATTGAGACGTGGAGCCGGCAATGTCAAAACTTTGAAGATTAATAGATTACTTTATTAATGACTCAAGGCGTCAGATTGGAGGTGCTTAAATATTTGTGAGGTGCGAAGCGCTTGCCTGACAGTGCCAAACAATAAGATGGGAGGGGGACAAGTGGGGCAGAAGCCCTACAGGGTGAGCAGAGCGGCGGCGACTGCAGGAGCGGCGGCAGGAACAAACAGACAAGCGGTGACCGCAAAAGATGAAGGCACTCATACAAGCAGTCGCTCATTCCAGATAAAACTTCAGATTAGGAGGCAAAATGGGAGCGGGCGAGCGGAGATAAAGCTTCCTCCTAAAAAAAGTATAAATAATGCCTCTGGCCCCAATGAGGCTTGCTTTCTCGACTTTTTTGGATCAGACAGTGGCTTCTTTTGATTAAAACCCAAATTGTCATTGGGCAGAGGCAATCATGTGACAGCCAATTCGGTCCAATTTCAACCTTGGTTCCATGAATTCAATTGTTTAATAGTAGCACGGTGCCCATACGATTGCAATCAGTGAATTAGGGAAAAAAAAATCCTGTTGTGAATTAATAAAAGTGCTTAAATAAAGATTATTAAAACCTTTAGAAAAGTGCAGGGTTCTGGCCCTGCACTTCTGATTGGCCGATAATAGCGACATCTGATTGGTCCGTTCAGGAGAATATGATTGGCTGTTTGCGGCCCTCTTTCATTGGTTAAGGGAGCTAACGCTTCCTGTTTCTTATTGGTTGTTTGATCGGCAGCTTGCCCATAAAAAGGGCTATTGCTGCCGTAGTTTTTGCTCTGTTCCATAATGTTAAATAAAGAGTTGAAGTTCACTGTTCATTGTCTCATCTCCACTTCTTGCGCCCATGCGCAGAACTTAACACTGGTGATGAGGGTGGGATTTGGAGACGTCAGAGCTGACTGAGCACTACAGAGCGCTAAACAGAGCACGTGGCTGAAGACGCACCAATGGCTGAACCATGTCTAGCAGCGTCATACCACCCGCTCCATTCGACCCGGCACAAGAAGACTGGGACTCATATATGGACCGATTCCAGATGTTTCTGGAGACCAACAACTTGAAGGATGCCACTACTGGAAAGAAGTGAGCTGTATTCCTAACTCACTGCGGGTCGACCGTGTTTAAGATGGCCAAGGCACTAGCCAAACCGACTGAGGTGAAGTCCATTGACTGGGACGTCCTCGAGCCCCTTCGACCGTACCAATGCTTGTTTGAAGGCATGAATTTCATCAGAGAGACCAACGGAAGGGAGAAAGCGTTGCAGATTTCATTGCAGATCTCCGGAATTTGGGAGGCCTCTGTGGGTTCGCCGACCTTGAAGAGGCCCTGAGAGACCGAATAGTTCTGGGATTAGATGCACCAGTGACACAAAGTAAGCTGATGGCGAAAGGTGACATTAGCCTTACAGATGCCATTGCTGACACTACTGCAGCAGAAGCAACCAGGAAGTTGGCTGCCCGAATGCGCCGCACCCACGCCCCGCTCCGCCAACTCGCTGGCGAAATCTCACCTCACCTGGAAGGACAGGCAACGACAGCCCACCACGAGGACCTTGAATCGTCATCAGAAAGTGATGAAGAAGAGGTCAACCGGCTCCAGTCTGAATGAGACCAATGCCATCAATGTAACCAGAGAGTGCAGTACCAATGCGCTGGTTGTGGGGCAAACCACCCATGATCAGACTGCAAATTCCTCGACGCGCTCTGCCATGTGTGCAGGAAAAGAGGTCACATCGGAAGAGTCTGTAGAAACAAGCAAGGATCTAACCCACCTCAGAGGGGGAACAACTACCGCCAGCCCACAGGAAGTCGTCCTGTGAATTGGGAATACTTAACCCACCAATGGAACAACCATTCCTACAGAAACAAACCACCAGCCCAGTCAACGAAACGAGAAGAGGCACAACAAACCATTACGATTGGTCATGCCTCATCATTAGATGCCAAGAAAATCCGGGTGAAGGTCGCCATCGAAAACCAGCCCTGCATGATGGAAGTCGATTCAGGATCGTCCCTCTCGATGGTTTCCTGGAAGACCCTTAAACAGTTAATTCCCACCGTCCGGCGGCAAGACCTCAGATTCCAAAGAATCATACTTAAGGACTATCAGAGAAATCGAATTCCAGTCGTTGGATCCAGCAAAGTCCGTGTCTCATTTAAAAATTGTACTGCATCCCTACCACTAACCGTAGTCGACAGGGATCGGCCTAGTTTGTTAGGCCTCCAATGGTTCGCCCCACTTGGAATTGAAGTAGCCGGCATTCACCGAACCAACAGCGACGACTGGGAAGAGGCCATCGTACGGGAGTTCCAGGACGTCTTTACAGATAAATTAGGCGAGTACAAGGGGACCCCGATATCATTTAACCTTAACCCCGAAGTAGCTCCCACCCGCCTTAAGCCTCGTCGAGTTCCATTTGCCCTTAAACCAAAGATTGATGAGCAGCTTGATAAATTAAAAGCCCAGGGTGTGTTAGAACCAACCGACCACGCTCCCTGGGAAACCCCAATCGTAACACCCATCAAGCCGGATGGATCGTTAAGAATTTGTGGGGACTACCGAGCCACCCTGAATCACGCCCTTCAGCAGAACGCTTACCCGGTACTGGTGGTACAACACCTTCTCCATTCCCTGGGGGGCAGAAAAGTCTTCGCTAAATTGGATTTAGCACAGGCATACCAACAACTGCCTGTAGATAAAAAAACGGCAGAGGCACAAATGATTGTTTTGCACCAAGGTGCATTTAAGTGCAACCGACTCCAATTCGAAGTTAGCGTGGCCCCAGGAATTTTTCAGAGCTTGATGGAGAGACTACTACAGGGTATAAAAGGGGTTGTACCTTATTTTGATGATGTTTTAATTGCTGCTCCGACTAGAGAAATACTAAAGGAAGGCCTGAGGTTAGTTCTCCAGAAATTTAAAGACTCTGGCCTTAAAGTAAAAAAAAATAAGTGTCAACTGTGTACGGATAAAGTAGAATTTTGGGGGTACTTAATCGATAAACAAGGCATTCACCCCACCGATAGCAAGCTAAGGGCAAACAAAAACGCCCCAAGGCCCAGAAATAAGACTGATCTCCAAGCTTTCCTGGGCCTTATCAATTTTTACAATGTGTTCCTGCCCCACAAAGCGACCGTAGCTGAGCCCCTACATCATCTGTTGGACAAAAAGGCAACCTGGGTCTGGGGACACCGAGAGGAGCACGCGTTCCAACAAGTAAAGAACTTATTGACTTCAGACACTGTTTTGATGCAGTATAATGAGACTTTGCCTTTAACGATTACATGTGATGCATCACCATTCGGAGTGGGTGCCATTTTGAGCCATGTGTTACCAAACAGTAGTGAAGCCCCTATTGCCTACTTTTCAAAAACGCTATCAAAAGCTGAACGTAACTATAGTCAAATCGATAAAGAGGCTCTTGCTGTCGTTTCTGCTGTTAAACGATTTCATGAATATATTTATGGGCGAGTTTTTACTATAGTTACTGACCACAAACCTTTGCTGGGAATTATAGTGGGGGACAAACCAACCCCTTATATATTATCTCCCAGAATGACTCGCTGGTCGGAATTCTTGGCTGCATATAATTATAAGCTGCAACACCACCCGGGGAAAGCCATCCCCCACGCTGACGCACTAAGCCATGCACCACTTCTGGAAACCATTGACGACCCAGCTCCAACCGTCGCAACGCTCCAGATTGAGACACTTTAATCACCACCACTGACAGCTCGAGATATCGCGATCAAAACCAAACGCGATCCCGTTTTGGCGTGAGTTCTTAGCTGGGTCGAGCGAGGATGGCCATTGGATCAAATCCCTGACAACTTCAGTCCTTTCAAGAATCGACAGACGGAACTGTTTTCCCAGAAAGGCTGCATAATTTGGGGGGATAGAGTCATCGTCCCAGAGCGGCTGCAATGAGCAGTATTGAAAACCTTGCATGAAGGCCACCCCGGCATCATGCGCATGAAGGCGCTTGCACGAAGCTACGCGTGGTGGCCAGGTATCAACAAGCAAATCGAGGCCTGGGTAAAGACTAGTTGCAAATTCCAGGAAGTTAGCAATGCCCCACCGAAAGCAACCCCAACAGAGTGGGAAACACCCAGGGGACCATGGTCCCGTATTCATATTGACTTTGCGGGACCTACTAAAGGACACACATTCCTAGTAACGGTGGATGCCTACTCAAACTGGCTTGAAATCCATGAAATGAAAAGTACCACAACCGAATCCGTCATCAGGAAATTGGACAGATTATTCGCAACCCATGGACTGCCAGACGTTCTGGTATCCAACAACGGCCCCCAGTTTACCGCGCTTTCTTTTGAACAGTATTTGACGGACCATGGTATTCGCCATGCGCTAACTTCTCCGGTACATCCTGCGGCCAATGGAAGAGCCGAGCGCATGGTACAATTCGTCAAAAAGACCCTACATAAAATGGACTATGGCGATATCGAGGATAAGATTAACCAGATACTCTTTCTTCAACACATCACTCCGCACAGCGTCACCAACAAGACTCCGGCCGAATTGTTAATGGGACGAAAACTCCGCTCCCACCTTGACCGACTACACCCATCGTACGAACCAGAAAAACCACACGGATCCAGTGGGAAATGCCGTGAATTCCAGATAGGTGACTTAGTCTTTGCTAGAAACTTTTCTGGCAATCCTTTGTGGGTCGACACAACTGTAATCCAAGTCACAGGACCCAGGTCGTACCAAGTAAAAAGTCGCGATGGAAGAATATGGAAGCGCCATATTGATCAGCTGCGTTCAAGGCTGCAACCTCGTTTCTGCAACTCCGGTAACTTCCAAACTGAGGGGGGAGGAGATGCCGAGGAGACCGAGTTCGAAACGGTAGAAAGCACGAGTGGAAGAAGTGAGCATTCGGACTTGGCGCATTGAGAAGGACCAGAGAGGGTGGTGGACTTGCCTCAAAGAGACACCTCGTCAGAGGCAAGCCCACAAAGGCAAGAGGACAACGAGGACATTAGCGGCACCGAGTTTTTAAATGAAGGACCGGATGCACCCTACTCGCCAGAAAACGTCCCGCCCAAACAAGATTATAAACAAGTACCGGGGGGACAGCGAAAATCGAACAGACAATCTAAACAACCTGCCTACCTCAAAGATTACGTCACCGCACCCCTTAAACGGAACCCGGGGGGAAGGGGTGTTGTGAATTAATAAAAGTGTTTAAATAAAGATTATTAAAACCTGTAGAAAAGTGCAGGGTTCTGGCCCTGCACTTCTGATTGGCTGATAATAGCGACATCTGATTGGTCCATTCAGGAGAATCTGATTGGCTGTTAGCGGGCCTCTTTCATTGGTTAAGGGAGCTAATGCTTCCCGTTTCTTATTGGTTGTTTGATCGGCAGCTTGCCTATAAAAAGGGCTATTGCTGCCATAGTTTTTGCTCTGTTCCACAATGTTAAATAAAGAGTTGAAGTTCACTGTTCATCGTCTCGTCTCCACTTCTTGCGCCCATGCGCAGAACTTAACAAATCCCACGAGCGATCTTCTATATTTTTATCCCTTCTTTCTGTCCCCACCCTTCCCCTTCCTGGGCTTTGCTCCCCCCTCCCAGAAGGGTTAAATAAGCGGGAACTTTTTCTCTAACTCTTTGTTAACATGGTGTGACAGCTCAGCTCAATGGCTGCAACGGGCCTCCTTATATAGGCAACTTATTAACTATTCAACCAATGAAAACCTGGGAGCGCTAGCTCCGTTAACCAATGGGAGAGGCTCTTTAATGGCCAATCAGATTCACCTGAATGGACCAATCTGATGTCGCCATTAACAGCCAATCAGAAGTGCAGGGCCAGAACCCTGCACTTGACTTTAAGCTCTTGATAACTTTATTTACACATTTATTCATTCACAACAGGTAGTTTCTTTGAAGCGGTGAGAAAGAGATTGTCTTGGCGCTAGGGAAGATTTAAAGAAAGCGCACAACGACTCTGCCTCCCCCAGCTCCGTTGGCAGAACCTCAAGAGAAAGGTGGGTGAAGGCGACCGGCCTTAGCTTTCCAAATGCCTTGTGGCAGAGGTGCTATTCAGCAGGTTCTGATCAGTTCTGGAGAACCAATAGCAAAAATTTTGATTAGTTCAGAGAACCGGAAAATAGGACCTCTGACTGGAGATTTTACAGTATCCTTCCCCTGCCACACCCACCAAGCCACACCCACAGAACCAGTAGTAAAAAAAATGTAAATCCCTCCACTGCCTTGTGGCAGCCCATCTGAGGAAGAGTCCCTCAGCTGCTTTCGGTCATTCACAAGGTGCGGCTGTGATGCTCTTCCCTCCCATTACAGGACCTTGTGCACTTCCCTGATCTCTACCACCTGTGATGTGGGGGCAGATTGGCTGATGGGGGTGTGTCATATGACTGGTCACATGGGAGAAGCAGCTCGGCCGAAAAGAAAATGGGGTTTGGTGTAAATCTGGGAGTGCAATGTTACCATATATCACGCTACCTCGTAAAACCGACACTGAAGCCTTCCGGACAACAAATTGCCAGTCAAAATTATGAGTTCTTCGTATTATGTGAGCGCTCTTTTTAGCAAATATACGACGGGGGCTGCTTCTCTCTTCCAAAATGCGGAGCCTACTTCTTGCTCATTTGCTACCAACTCCCAGAGAAACGGCTATGGACCAGACGCTAGCAGATTCACCTCCTCCATACCTGCCTTGTACAATGTGAACAGTGCCATATATCAAACCCTGTTCTCTTCCGGATACAGCCTGGGCTCTGCTACCTACAACCTTCATTGTTCCTCTTTTGATCAGAACATTCCCGTCTTCTGCAATGACTTAACCAAATCCAGCTCTGAGAAAGCGGAGGCAAGCAACCTGCACAGCCAGGCTGAGAGTAATTTCCAGATATACCCCTGGATGAGATCTTCAGGTATGGGGGAGCAGGTGAGGGAAGACCAAAAGCCTTGTTCAAAAACATAAAAGGACAGCTCGAGCTGCAGGTGAATTTTTCGCAATCTGGGGCAGGCGAGCCAAGGCGGTACATGCAAACTTCCTCGCCAAAAGTGTTCCCGCCTCTTCTAATTAAAGCAGAAGCGCCATTGCGCAAAAGCCTATGGCTTTGTATGTAAATGAACCTCATAAAACCTTTTATAGCCCAATTAATGAGTTCGAGCCTCGTAAATTTATCTAACTCCTCTTCACGATAGAACTGGAGAGTCCGGTTGAACACTGGGCAGGAAAATAGGCTAGGGTGGCGAAGGAGTCTGGAAGGCACGCCTCGTGATGGGGTGCCTCTCTGCTAGCAGCTGCAGAGAAGGGGAATCGGGGTGGCGGGCAGAGAGCAACGACTGAGAACCCGTCTCTTCATGGATTGGTCTGAAATGTGTGATTTCTTTGTTCTCGAATGTTCTTTGTCAGATATGGTCCTGTTATAGGCAAGGAGAGGTTCTTGGTGCAGCTGCGCGCCCCCTAGACCAGGGCAAGGCGGTAGGTGAAGGCAATTTAATTTACATTTAAAAGAGTTTGTGAGCAAGACTTCGACCTAAGGTCTACCAAACGCTGGAACTGGAGAAAGAGTTCCACTTCAACCGCTACCTGATTTGCCGGCGGAGGATAGAGATCGCTCATGCCTTGTCCTTGACCGAGAGGCACATCAAAATCTGGTTTCAGAACCATTGCATGAAATGGAGGAAGGAACATAAAGAAGATGCCTCTGAAGGCGCGAACGAGGACACCACTACCTCGATGGAAAAGGTGGAGGAAGGCACGGAATAAAAGCAGAGCCTCTCTTTTCGCATGCTGTTTGCATGTGATAGCTGTAAACACTCTTGAAGCTTTTTTTAAAATTAAAATATACACAAAAATACCCGTTTTTTAATAGCCATTTTCACACTCTGGGGAGAGGACAGGCCAGGTAGATCTTTTCCATTACCTCTAGATATCCCTGGATTATTCTCAGTCTAAATTGCAGAGTCCCATTCTTTTGCTAAATTGGCTTTGGACATCCAAGCTGGTAGCCATTTATGTTAGCAAGTGATAACACAGTATTTTTTTACTGATTTGTGAAAGGAAAATGAACCCAATAATTACCTGTTCTTTGTGGTGGTGCGGGGGATGAGAGAGCATGCAAGAATCCCATCTATGTTACTGTAGTTTCCAAATAAACTACCTGATCGCACAGATCCTCAAAATTCCAAAAGGGAATGCATTGGGATTAATTTCAGACTATCTAATTTTCCACTAAAGTTGTATGTAATTCCAGGTTGGTTGGACTTTCTAACTTATTTGTTTAAATAATGGGGGTTGTGGTTTGGAAGAAACCCTTAAACAAGAAAAATAACTACACTCAAATGCAAGGATTCATACTAACTGTTTTGAAAACTACCTATTTTCTAACTCTGCCCACCTATCACCAAAATGGTATTGTATAAATGAAAAGGGGGCAAGAACAGTGTTGGTGGGTGTTGTTGCTGTGATCTGAAGGTTAAGGGAGATGTAGAGTAGAAACTCTGAGGCCTGCCTTGCATGTATAAAAGACAAGCAGGGTAACCATGCTTCGCTCTGAAACTATGTGATCAGGCAAGTTTTTGGGTAGGAAAATAAGGGGGTGGGGGGAATTGTGCCTCTGCCTACCAGCATCCATTGGTATTCATCTGGCTAGTGTCCTGTCAGTGTGTAAGAGAGTTCAGGGTTGTTTGGAAACTGAAACAGTAGGAATTGTGAGGTACGACAATTTACTCACTATTCAAATTGACATGAATCATACTCAATGTTAGGGATAACATTGGTTACCTAACTTAGTTGAGGTAAAAATAATATATAAACTATGTTAGTGAGTTTAAGTGTAAGTATCACTTTAACTGCAAAACATGTATTTTGGGTGCGGTTGTAAAATCACCATAAGAGGGAGCAAGAGAGCTCACTGTCTGCTGGCTTGTACTGGAGAGCTGACAATGTTGGATTGATGGTGATAACTGGGTGTGTTTCCCTGCTGTTGCTGAGAGAAGAAAAGGGGTTTGATTTTCTTCATATCTCTGACTGCAAAAGAGATATATTGCTGGACTGATTATTTGTAAGTTTACTGACCTCTATTTTCAACACTGGACTTTGCAACTGATTAATCCCTGGATGGACTGAACTAGTGTATAACATATGGACTGTTTTTGACTATGCTATAACTCTTGCTGGAATAAAAAACTATTTAACTGGCACAGTGTATCTGTCTTACTGAGTGTAAACTACAACAACGTTTATCTCAAATCATTTGCCTGCCTGCTAGACTGCCGTTGCACGTTCTGCTAGGGTGTGTATCCCTAACACTCAAGAATCGACATGATGTGGATGTCAAGAGGAATCAATGCAGACATCAAAGAAGTCGATGTCAAACCAAGTCTTTGGGCCATCACAATCCCATTAAATATAGCTGGAGAGGACATAAGAAAATAGCAAGATGGACAATCCAACACGCAATCCTAAGAGGAAAGGAATTTAGATCAAGAATGGAAAAGGAACTGGGCCTTTTTTTAAAGCAAAAATAGAAGAGACATCAGTACAGAATCTCTGGGATATGGATAAAGCATATATGAGAGGGGTGGCGATAGCATACCTGTACATGGATTAGAGACTGGATAGTACTAGAAAATAGAAGAACCCTGCAATTAGAAGGCCACGACTTGCAACAAGGATGCCATACATTTTTATGGCCTGACAAGCCAGGCTTACAACAGACACTTTCAACAACATAGAATTAGGCAAGCATTATTTAAGATCTGGAACAAAACTAAAAAGCAGATATACACTGCTCAAAAAAATAAAGGGAACACTTAAACAACACAATGTAACTCCAAGTCAATCACACTTCTGTGAAATCAAACTGTCCACTTAGGTAGCAACACTGATTGACAATCAATTTCACATGCTGTTGTGCAAATGGATAAGACAACAGGTGGAAAGCAGAGGCAGTTAGCAAGACATCCCCAATAAAGGAGTGGTTCTGCAGGTGGTGATCACAGACCACTTCTCAGTTCCTATGCTTTCTGGCTGATGGTTTGGTCACTTTTGAATGCTGGCAGTACTTTCACTCTAGTGGTAGCATGAGACGGAGCCACACAAGTGGCTCAGGTAGTGCAGCTCATCCAGGATGGCACATCAATGTGAGCTGTGGTAAGAAGGTGTGCTGTGTCTGTCAGTGTAGTGACAGACACAACGTAGTAGGCGCTACCAGGAGACAGGCCAGTACATCAGGAGACATGGAGGAGGCCAACAACCCAGCATCAGGACCGCTACCTCCGCCTTTGTGCAAGGAGGGACAGGAGAAGCACTGCCACAGCCCTGCAAAATGACCTCCAGCAGGCCACAAATGTGCATGTAGCTGCTCAAACGGTCAGAAACAGACTCCATGAGGGGGATATGAGGACCCGATGTCCACAAGTGGGGGTTGTTCTTATAGCCCAACACCGTGCAGGACGTTTGGCATTTGCCAGAGAACACCAAGATTGGCAAATTAGCCACTGGCGCCCTGTGCTCTTCACAGATGAAAGCAGGTTCCCACTGAGCACAGGTGACAGACGTGACAGGGTCTGGAGATGCTGTGGAGAACGTTCTGCTGCCTGAAACATCATCCAGCATGACCGTTTTGGCAGTGGGTCAGTAATGGTGTGGGGTGGCATTTCTTTAGAGGGCTGCACAGCCCTTCATGTGCTCGCCAGAGGTAGTCTGACTGCCATTAGGTACCGAGAGGAGATCCTCAGAACCCTTGTGAGACCATATGCTGGTGTGGTTGGCCCTGGGTTCCTCCTAATGCAGGACAATACTAGACCTCATGTGGCTGGAGTGTGTCAGCAGTTCCTGCAAGACAAAGGCATTGATGCTATGGACTGGCCCGCCCGTTCCCCAGACCTGAATCCAATTGAGCACATCTGGCACATCATGTCTCACTCCATCCACCAATGCCACGTTGCACCACAGACTGTCCAGGAGTTGGGGGATGCTTTAGTCCAGGTGTGGGAGGAGATCCCTCAGGAGACCATCCACCACCTCATCAGGAGCATGCCCAGGCATTGTAGCGAGGTCATACAGGCATGTGGAGGCCACACACACTACTGAGCCTCATTTTGACTTGTTTTTTTTTTTTTGAAAAAGATTTTATTAATTTTCTACAGACAAACAAAACAAACAAAACATAAAAACATCAACTCTCATATGTACATCAAGTGTGTCAGTTGGTTCATCATTTTTGTGCATTCATTCTGTAGTCTCAATTACAATTATGTTACATAACAACTCATATTGTCAATCCAAACTTATATATCCCAATATCACTAAAAAAAAGAAGTTTTTGACTATATTTTTAGTCATTCATGCTTTATGAGCTAACAATACCTTAAACCAATTTATTCTATAACAAATCCTATCCTCATATCATATCAATCCTTAAAAAACCTTTTATAAATATAATGTCAAATAACAAAATAATAGCAAAACATTCTAACATTCTAAATATTCTATTATCGTATTTTATCATCTAGCCATTTATAAAAAAGATCCCAAATTTCATAAAATTGTTTATCCTCTTGCTCTATAATTTCAAATGTCAATCTGCTCATCTCAGCACATTCCAATATTTTCTTAATAATTTCTTCCTGTAATGGTATTTTCTCATTTTTCCAATTTTTAGCAAATACAATCCTAGCCGCTGTTAATACATTTACAATCAGGTATTTCAAATCTTTACAATATATATCAGGTAAAATTCCCAATAAGAAGATCTCTGGTTTCAAGTCTATATGTTTCTTTGTCATTTTTTCCAACCACATGTGAATTATAGTCCAATATTTTCTAGCCTCCTCACAAGTCCACCACATATGGTAATACGAGCCGGGTATCTGATGACATTTCCAACATTTTTCAGATTTGTTCTTGAACATTCTTGCTATTCTTGTCGGAGGAAAGTGCCACCTGTAAAACATCTTATACAAGTTTTCTTTATATGCTGTTGACATTGTCATTTTATAATTTTGAGACCACAATTTCTGCCATTTCTCTAAATCAATCCCATATCCAAAATTCTTCCCCCAAACAATCATAGTTTCTTTAACTTGTTCTTCCTCTAATTTAATTCCCAGTAAATAACCATATAGTTTTTTAATCACCTTCTCATCAGTACCCATCAAAATCTTATCTAAATCAGTCTGTTTATCATAAAATCCCTCCTTTTTGGAATCTTCATCATACCTTGAATGTATTTGTGCATATGAAAACCAATTCATCTTTATACCTTGTTCCTCTAAGTTTTGGATCGATTTAAGTTCACCCTTTTCATTTAAAAGTTCCCCATATCTAACTGTTTGTTCCTTCTTATAAATTATAGGATTGGAAAATGCTTCAATAGTCGATAACCAAACTGGAATTTTCAAATAACATTGTCTTTTTATCTTCTCCCAATTCAACCACAAAGACTCCCGTACATAATGTCTTCTAAAATAACCCTGTGTTTTAGTTCCCTTATACCATAAAAAAGCATGCCAGCCCAGCAGCAAGTCATGCCCTTCTAATGTCAACAACCTATGTTTCCTTAATGTTATCCATTCTTTCACCCACATCAAACTTGCAGCTTGATAATACAATTCCCAATTAGGCAGGCCAAAACCTCCTCTAATTCTAGCATCTTGCAGAAGCTTTAACTTTATTCTCGCTTTTTTACCTTGCCATATAAACTTCAACATAATTTTATTTAAATCTTCAAAATAATCTTTTCCAAGCCTAATTGGTATTGTTTGAAACAAAAATAAAATTCTAGGTAGGATATTCATCTTAATTGTTGAAATTCTCCCTATTAATGACAATTGCAAGTTTTCCCACTTCTTCAAATCTGTAGTTATCTGTTGTTTAAGTTTAATATAATTATTCTCCTTTAATGTGCTACATCTTGTTGTCAAATATATCCCCAGATACTTAACCTTATTTGTAACTTGAATTTTCAAAAGGTCTGCCAATTCTTCTCTCTGTCTCGATAGCATATTCTTTGTCAAGATCTTTGTTTTGTCTTTATTTATTTTCAAACCAGCCACCTCTCCATATGCCTCTATCCTTTCCAATAACTTTGGAGCTGTTTCTAGCGGATCTTCCAAAATAAAAGCTAAATCATCAGCAAAAGCTTGTAGCTTAAATTCTTCCTTCTTAATTTTCATACCTTTTATGTTTTTATCATCCCTAATATTTCTATTCAAGACTTCCAAGGTCAACACAAATAACAAAGGAGATAGGGGGCATCCTTGTCTTGTGCCTTTCCTTATATTAATAAAATCTGTAAGTTCCCCCTCCATCATTACCCTTGCTGTCTGTTTATTATATATGGCTTCTATTGCTTGGATAAATTTTTTAGCAAAACCCATCTGCTCCAATAATAATAACATGAATCTCCAGTTCACGTTGTCAAATGCTTTTTGAGCATCTAGGAATATCAAAGCCATTTGTTTTTCAGGATGAGCCTCATAGTATTCCAAAGTGTCCAAGATTACTCTCATATTGTCTCTAATTTGTCTCTTTGGCAGAAATCCATTTTGATCTGGGTGAACAAAATTATTTAAATATTTTTTAAGTCTTTCTGCTAAGATTGAAGCAAAAATTTTATAGTCTGCATTCAATAAGGAAATAGGTCTATAATTCTTGATTTGCAATGGGTCAGTCTCTTCCTTCGGTATAAGTGTAATATAAGCCTCTGACCATGTTTTAGGTATTATCTTTTTTAACATAACTTCATTCATAACTTCTAACAATGGAATGCTCAATGATTCTTGAAATGTTTTATAAAATTCTGCTGGAAGCCCATCTGGACCCGGTGCTTTCCCATTATTTTGTCTCTTAAATGCTTCATTTAATTCCATCATTGTTATATTGCTTTCTAGCATTTCTTCAGTCTCTTTAGGTACCTTTGGTAAATTAGCTTCCTGTAAATACTGTTTGACTTTTTCTTCATCAATATTCTCTTGTTTATATAGTTGTCCATAAAAATCTCGAATAATTTCTTTTTTCTCCTTATTCCCATAACAAACTTGGCCTTGTTCGTCTATTAACTTCAATATTTTTCTTGATTCCTTCTCTTTTCTCAATTTATATGCTAGCCATCTACCTGGTTTATTTGCATCTTCAAAATAATTCTGTTTAGAGTTTCTAATTTTCTGTGCCAGTTCTTCTTTCTCTATTAATTCCATTTTATGTTTAATTACATCCAACTTCAATTTAATATCCTTTTTCTGTGGCATTTTCTGTAATTCTTTTTCAAGAGTTTTATACTCATCTTCCAAGGCCTTGGAAACTTGCCTTTTCCTAATATTCTTTTTGCTTGTATAATCTATTATCAAACCTCTAGCGTATGCCTTCTTTGTATCCCACACATTCTGCGTTGAAGTATCTTCTTTTTTATTTTCTCTAAAAAAAAAAGCCAATTCCTTCTCCATCCATTGTATAAAATCTTTCTCCTTTAAAATAGTATTATTTAATGTCCATCTCGATCTTCTTTTTTGTCCTTTCCATTTAATTGTCATTGGGCTATGATCTGCCCAAGTACTTGTTTCAATATTTGTTTCTTGAATATTAGATATTAATTCTGTTGAGATCCAGACCATATCTAATCTGGACCATGATAAATGTCTATTTGAATAAAAAGTATATTGTTTAGTTTTAAGATTTCTTTCTCTCCAAATATCTTTTAAAGTTAATTCATCTGTCATTTTAAAAAAAGACCTTGGGAGAGCCTTTCTATTTTGTTTTGTTGTTGTTGCTATATAATCCAATTTATTATCCACAATTCCATTAAAATCTCCCATCATAATTATATTAACATAGTCCAGTCCAATTATTTTCATATGTAGCTTTTTATAAAACTCTTCTTGTTTATCGTTCGGAGCATAAATTGCAATCAAGAGTATTTTTATATTATTGTCCATTATTTCTACCATTAATACTCTTCCATCTTCATCTGTGTAAATCAATTTTGCCGGGATAGCCTCTTTGATGTATAAAACCACTCCTCTTTTCTTACATTGAGTCAAAGAAGTAAATATTTTCCCCAATTTTGGCTGCAATAACAATTGTTCATGTTGTTTTTTAATGTGAACTTCTTGTAAACAAATTATATCAAATTTTAATTTCTCTAATTTATGAAAAGTTTTCCTTCTTTTAACAGCCGAATTAAGCCCATTGATATTCATTGTAATCAGTTTTTTTTCTTCCATGATTATGCTTTATATTTAGGTCTAACAGCTCTCCTGGATCTCACTTCACGCTGTTCTTTGCTATCAATCTGTCCCCCTGTTGCTCCTTTCTCTTTTTCAGCCTCCAGTTGTTCATCTTGAAACTCAATTAATGAAACCTCTGCTTCCTCTCTTCTTCCTCCGAAAAATTCTGCATGAAAAAGTTCTGCTTTCTCAATTGAATCAATTCTATATCTTTGCTCTTGCCACCTAAACATTAGTCCTTCTGGAATCAGCCATCTATAATTCACTTCGTTTTCCAGTAGTATTTTGGTCAGGAATCAATATTCTCTTCTCATCTCTCTCACTCTTCTGGGTATTTGTTTTAAAACCACAACCTCTTTACCTTTGTATTTCAGTATTTTCTCTCTTACTACTTGTAATATTTGCGTTTTAATAGATTTTTTGGTAAATCTAATATGGACTTCCCTGGGTAATTTATTTCTCATCGCATATCTTGTATAAACTCGATATATCTCATCTATTCCATCCATCATCTTTTCCTCTGTAATTTCCAAAGCATCTGCCAAAATTTCTATCATCACCGCTGCCAAATTTTCTCCTTTTTCCTCTTCTATATTTTGAAATCTAAGGTAAAATTCTGATCTTTCCATCTCCCACCTCAACATCCCACCTTTTTCTTGTTCAACCGCTGTTAGTCTACTGTCAATATTTCCAATCTTCTTCTCTCTTTGTTTTCCTTCTTCCTCAATTTTTTGGAATCTCTCCTCATACTTGACCATCATTTGTTTAATATTTTCCACTTTTTCATCCGTCTTCTCAATTCTTTGTTCAATGTTCTCTATCCTTTGTTCAATGGTATCTGATTTTATCTTAAGAACTTGTATTCCTTGCATAATCATCTGTAAAGTTACTTTTTCTTGTTCTTTATCTTGCTTTAACATTGTCTGAATTAAACGTTGTCCTCCAGCTGGTGGGGAAGCAGAGGTAGTAGCAGAGATGCCAGATGGTATTGGTTTCCTGCTCATTTCAATGCTTCCAAAGCTTCAAATTCTTCTTAACTTTTAATCCAACTGCTAGAGCAGCCAATTATAATCCAAAATGGAAAAACTCCAACAATAAAAGACACAAAACCAAAAAAGAAACAGGAAAAAAGGAAGAAGAAATATCTTCAGGTTCTTCTAAACCCTAATCCAATTACGAGATAGTCCACCATGAAAGAGGAAAAAATAAAAAGGCAAAAACAAACAAATCCAAAAATAATAATATTGATTGAAAGCAAAGAAAAGAAAAAGCAAAAAGCAAAAAGAGAAAAGACAAAAAGTTCCTTCAAATTCTTCACACCTTAATCCACTTAAAAATCTCAATAATCCAAAAAAAAAAAAAAAAACAATAACAAAGTGGTAAATAGAAAAAGCAAAAAAGTCCCAACAAAAAAGAAAAAAAATATAAAGAAGAAAAAGAAAAAGAAAAAACTCTGAGGCTTTTCCCTTTAAAACAAAAGGCAAAAACAAGAATATTACTAGAATTGAAATTTAAAAAAAAAAAAAAAGAACTAGCGAGTGGGGTATATATAATAGAGCACACTGCACTTTGTTATTTATCCAAGGCTCTTGTTATGACTCTCTTCTCCAGCAGCTTCAAAGCCAAACCTCAAGTGTTGTTGATAACAGTCCAGGAAAGCACCTGCAATAATATTTTGCTGTGCTTTCCCTCTATCTTATCACGTTAAAATGTCCTTGAGAAGATGTCTTTTTGCAATTCTCTCCAATTCAAATAGAATACTTTCAAGCCTCTAGTTGGCAGTGTTACAAAGTTTCTTAATGCTCTTTCTTCCCCCCAACCGGAAAAGAGGAATAATATATACAGAAAAAAAAAGAAAAAATAGCCAAAGGAAGCCTCTATCCTAAAAAAATTAAAAAATCAAAGGGAGCCTAAAAGTATATGTAAAAGAAAATTCAATCCGGTTACCTAAGTCACAATAAAATCTTTCCCAAAGAATATAGAGAAAAGAGAAAAAAAAAACACCCCAAGCCTCAATTTGATAGCACTTTAAAAACGCCGCTCAAAAAATTTCAATAAAAAAAAAAATCTCACAGCTTCCTCCTCTCTTCAGAATGAACTTTCCAACCT
Source organism: Hydrophis major (assembly GCA_033807585.1). Lineage (NCBI taxonomy): Eukaryota > Metazoa > Chordata > Lepidosauria > Squamata > Elapidae > Hydrophis > Hydrophis major. Next base: position 5,511,259 of record JAUCBL010000017.1, read on the forward strand.
CAGCGAATTTTCAACACTAAAGAGTTTTTCTCACCCAGCCGACACACTTCAATCCAATCACTTTCTTTCCGGAGCTGTCCCGACTTCAGCAGCTATGGAGGCTGCCTCTCCGCCGCCAGCAAAAGGGCTTCTTCCGAATCTAACCAGAGATTTTGCGATGTCTCTGGGATCCTGGAACAGTGCCCTTCACGATCACCGTCTCTCCGGGACGATTTAGGTCCGTTAGGACCGACCAGGGGCGAAAATATCAGCTGCGATCTCAGAGCCCCGAGATCGCAGCTGTATCGCCGGTACGAAGCTCCGCCTTCTCCCGCAATTAAAAAGTGTTTTAATTGTGGAGGAAGAGGACATTTGGCAAGATTTTGTAAAAAGGCAAAGCGCCAGAACGCTGGCCAGAATACTAAAAGTCATCAAAAGAAAAATAAAAATTTAGAGTTAGCCATGTATAGTAACGAAGCTGTAAAAAATAATTTATGGGTGGTTGACAGTGGAGCATCCCACTGTATAACAAATGATAACAGAAATTTGATTAAAATGTCCAAGACTACACAGCAGATATCGTTAGCCAATGGCTGGAAACTGAAAGCTAAAGGTCAAGGTATAGCATATTGTTCTTTTATAAAAGAGAATGTAAAAATGTTATATGTACCACAACTTAAGTTTAATTTAATTTCAGTTAGAATTTTGGTTAAACTAGGATATGTAGTTACCTTTAAAGGAGATAACTGCATAATTGAGAAAGAAGATAAGAAAATTACTGCATCTTTAAGAGGTGAATTATATGTGTTAAATGATGATGGTTTAAAGGTGGCTAACACGGTTTATGAAAATAAGAAACCCCATGATGAATGTATTCACTTGTTACATCGAAGGCTAGGGCATTTAAATTTTAAAATGCTTAAGAAAACTGTTGAATTATCTAAGGGAATAAGTTTGAAACCTTGTAATAAGTATTTGCAATGTAATGCCTGTAATCAAAGCAAAGCCAGGGGCACACCTGCTAATAGAGTTGATGGATTTACTACTAAAGAGCCTTTAGAAGTAGTATTTGCTGATTTAATAGGTCCGAAAAAACCAAGTGTAGGAGGAGCTCGTTACATACTAAGTATAATGGACCACTATTCTAGATATGGGTTTTGCTATTTAATGAAGAGCAAAACTGAAACGTATCAAAATCTCTTTAATTGGATTAAATTTGCAGAAAGGAAAACTAAAAAGAAATTAGTAACTCTTATAACAGATAATGGTACGGAATTTACAAATAATAAATTCCAGAACAGACTAAGAATGTTAGGTATTCAACATAAAATGTCTGCACCATATAGGCCACAACATAATGCCTTTATAGAGAGAAGAGGCCAAACATTACAATCAATGACATGTACTATGATGTCTGATTCAGGATTACCTGACAATTTGTGGGGAGAAGTAATAATGTGTGGTAATCATATATTAAATAATGTTGTTAATTCAACAACAGGTGAATTACCATTCACACTGTGGCATGGTACAAAACCTGATTTAAGTTACATGCACACATTTGGCGCACCAGCATGGGTGCATATCCCTTCACAACTTAGACAAAAAGAACAGCATAGAGCTAAAAGATTATTTTTTGTAGGATATACATCTAATCATAGATCTTATAGATTCTGGGAACCAGGTACATCTAGAGTTTACACCAGTGCTAGTGCAAAATTCCTAGAACATTCAGGATGGAATAGATTAGAGCAAGATTTAAATAACGAAGTAATTATTGAACCCTACAAAAGGCAGAAAGATCAGACTAGTTATAAGAAGAGTCCAATTAAAGAAGAAGTCCAAGAAGAGCAAATAGGACCAGAACAAGAGGAAACAGTTGATCAGGAAGAGTTAGATAATCAAGAAGAGTTAATAAATGAAAGTCCACCTGTAAGTCCTGTAATACCTAGACGTACTACACGTATAACTAGACCACCTGATAGGTATCAAGCAAGTATAGTTTGCCAAGTAACTAAAGTTCCAACTAGTGTAGATGAACTTAGGATGTATCCTGCTAAGGATCAGGAGAATTGGCAAAAGGCAATGGAAAAAGAATTAAATTCATTAAAGATAATGAAAGTATATGAAGATGCTAAATTACCTCCAGGAGAAAAATCCATTGGGTGCAAATGGATATTTAAAGTAAAAACTGGAAATGATGGGACTGTTACCCATAAAGCTAGGTTAGTAGCTCAAGGATTTAATCAAACTGCATCTGATTATGATGAAGTTTTTGCACCAAGTCTTAAAGCAACATCTTTAAGAGCAGCATTAGTGTGGGCAGCTAAGAAAAACTATGTCATGAACCATTTAGATGTAGAAACTGCCTATCTGCATGCACCATTGCAGCACACTATATATTTGAAAAAGCCAATGATTTTAAAAGACAATAAAGTAAATAGTAATGATTGTTGGAAACTCAAAAAGAGTCTTTATGGGTTGAAACAATCTGGGTTTGAGTGGAACCAATATATTGTGAAAGAGTTAAACAATATAGGTTTTAAATCTGGTTTAGCAGATCCATGTGTGTTTAAAAGAGAAAATAATGGAACGGTGTCATTATTGTTATTATTTACAGATGATATTGCTTTGATAACTAAGACTAATAATGAAGCTAATGAGATTATATCATTATTAGCCAAAAAGATAAAATTAAAGTATTTAGGTGAAATTAAAAAGTATCTAGGATTGACAATTAACAAAACAAAAAATGGTTTTAAGATATCTCAAGAAGATAAAATTTGCCAATTAATTAAAACATTTAAAATGGAACTTTGTAAACCGGCAAAGACTCCAATGAGTCAGGAAGTTTGCCAAACTGATGATCAAAGTCCCAAATTTGATAAGTCTATATATCAATCTTTGATTGGTAGCTTATCATATATAAGCAATTGGTCAAGGCCAGATATAGCTTATAGTGTAAATCAGCTGGCACGTTTTAATTCAGATCCACATCAATGTCATTGGCAATCATTAAAGAGAATTTTAAGATATCTTAAAGGAACAATGAACCATGCATTGTATATAGAACCAAAGGGTGATTTGAGTCTTAGTGCCTATGCAGATGCAAGTTTTGCAACTGATATAAACACTAGAAAATCAACATCTGGGTTGGCTATATTATTTGGTAAGACACTGATAGGGTGGAGATCAATCAGACAACAGCATATCAGCTTGTCCACGATGGAAGCGGAATTTTCATGTCTGTCATTATTATGCACTGATTTGATTTTTTACAAACAGCTATTATTAGACATGGGTATAACTGTTAAAGATTCCATTATTGTGTACGAGGACAACCAGGCAGCCATAAAGTTAGCTACTAGTATTGCTGTAAAAACTAGATCAAAGCATACTGATTTAAGATACTTAAATGTTAGAGAATCTGTAAAGAATGGGCTAATTAAATTGGAATACTGCATGACAGAAGAAAACATTGCAGACCAATTTACAAAAGCTCAAGGAGTAAGCAAGTTTAAAGAGAGTTGTAACAAATATGATTTAAAGATGTAAATAGTTATATTTATTATTATTTCCTAAAAGGGGAAAATGTTAGGGATAACATTGTTTACCCTAACTGGTTTAGGTAAATAATAATATGTTATCTGTTGTGTCCGCGAAATGATGCCAGGAGTCGGTGACTTTAGTGCAAGCTCTTTATTTGTGAGTTGGAACCGAACTGGCGAAAGGAAAAAAGCCCGCGGCTTTTATTCCTTTCGCCACTGCGGCCGCGGCCAATGGCGCCGCTTTGAATCTCCCGCGATCCGAATGGACCAATCGCGGGAGATTCCTAGCGAGCCAATCGGCGCGGCTCGCCTGACCAATCGGAGAGCCCCGCGCTTTGGCCAATCAAAGCGCGGGGATCTCGAGTATGTTAATTAAGGACAGAACACCCCTCCCCTCTTGGTTCAGTCCTTACGTTGCGTAGGTAGGCGGGGCTCCGTCTGGGCCTACTTGACCTGCGCAACTCAGTTGTAGGCTGGATCCCGGCCGGTTCGGTCGGGATCTCTTATGCCCCTGCTGCCGTCATGGGAACCGGCTGGTCGATCGGGCCAGTCCTTTCTCCGTAGCTCCCTCCTGGGCCTTCCGGGTTGGTTGAGCTGCGGGTTTCGCCGCTCCCGCTCGGTCTTTCCAGGTCGGTCAAGCTGGCCTGGCTGTTCCTTCCTGGCGAGGGGTCGTGATGGCTGCTTTCTGGTGAGTACTGCTGGTTTATTCTTCTTTGGTTTTGGTCCCCTGGGTATTCCCTCCCCCCTTGGTTTGTGTTGTGGGGGTTGGTTTCGCCTGTTTGTGTGTCGGTGGTTTGTTGGTTGGTAGTCCTTGACCTTAGTTGGTCGATGTGGTGTTTCCACGCTCGTCCGTCTGCTGTTTGTAGCTGGTACGAGTGTGGGCCTGTTGTTTGTGTGATGATGGCTGGAATCCACAGTGGGTCTCCCGTCAGGTTCTTTGAGTATACGGGGTTGCCGGGTGCGAAGGTTTGGTGTTTGCTGTTTGAGTCTGGGGGCCTCTCCGGGTTATACGTGGGGTGTAACCTGTCGAGTGGGGACCTTAGTTTTCTGCCCATTAATAGTTCGGCTGGGCTTTTATTGGTTGTGGTATTTGGGGTTATGTGTTGGGTGAAGAGTAGTTTGTTTATTTTCTCCTGGATCTCCCCGTGGTCTATTTTCCGGATGGTCTTCTTAGTGAATTGGACCATCCGTTCCGCCCTACCGTTCGCTGCTGTGTGCGCCGGTGCTGTCAGCGCGTGGCGGATGCCCCTTTCCACTAGGAATTTTTCGAATTCCAGCGAGGTGAACTGGGGCCCATTGTCGGAGACGACGACGTCTGGGAGGCCGTGTGTTGCAAAGAGTTTGCAGAGTTCCTTGATCACGGCCTCCGTGGTTGTCGTCTTCATGTTGCTTACTTCCAGCCAGTTGGAGTAAGCGTCAACTGTTATGAGGAAGGTGTGTCCTTTTGTGGGCCCGGCGAAGTCTATATGGATCCTAGACCAAGGTCCCCTTGGGGTTTCCCACTCTAGGACCGGTGCTGTGGGTGGGCTTGGCCTAGTTTCCTGGCATCGTTGGCACCTAGCTACCCAGGCCTCTATTTGTTTGTCCATTCCTGGCCACCAAGCGTAACTTCTGGCCAGGGCTTTAGTCCTAACGATGCCAGGGTGCCCCTCGTGTAGCAGTTCCAGAACCTTCCCCTGTAGCTTCTCCGGAATGACCACCCTATCCCCCCATAGTATGCACCCTTTTAATAAGGAGAGTTCCGTTTGGCGGTTTCGGAACGTTTTGACGGACTCGTCGTTGTCCCTTTCCGGCCACCCTTTCTCCACCCAATGCAACACCCGCGCCAGACATTTGTCTTTATTAGTTTCTTGGGCAATGTGTGACGTGGTTATGGGCAGGTTGGGTAGAGTCTCTATGCTGAGGGTGGTCATCGTGGGTGCTGGGTCGGTGTCAGGTTCCGGTAGCGGCGAGCGGCTTAAGGCATCTGCATGGGAGATCGTCTTACCCGGTCTGTGTATGAGTTCGTAGTTGTAGGCTGCCAGGAACTCGGACCACCTTGTCATTCGGGGAGACAGAATGTTCGGGGTGGCCCGGTTTCCTGCAAGGATTCCCAGCAGCGGCTTGTGATCCATTATGATGGTGAAAGTCCGGCCGTATAGATATTCGTGGAATCGTTTTACGGCGGCAATGATAGCCAGAGCCTCTTTGTCCAGTTGGCTATAGTTCCGCTCCGGTTTGGTGAGGGTCCTTGAAAAGAATGCGATGGGCGCTTCTTTTCTGTTGGGAAGGGTATGGCTGAGGACAGCGCCGACGCCGAAGGGTGATGCGTCGCATGTGACGGCCAGAGGTAGGGTCTCGTTGAATTGTATAAGGACGGCGTCGGAGGTGAGGAGGTCCTTCGTTCTTTGGAAGGCGGTTTGCTCGCGTTTCCCCCAAGTCCAGGTCGCCGCCTTGTCCAGGAGCCTATGCAAGGGCTCCACCGCCGTCGCCTTTTCGGGTAGGAAAACATTGTAAAAGTTCAGTAACCCCAAGAACGCCTGTAGTTCCGTCTTTGACTTGGGTGTGGGGGCTTCTTTGATGGCCTTGATTTTTTTCTTTGTGGGGTGAATGCCGTGACGGTCTAGGAAGTAGCCCAGGAATTCTACTCGTTCCGTGCATAGCTGGCATTTCTCCCTCTTGACTTTTAGTCCGGTCTCATTAAATTTGGTTAGGACCTCCCTTAGTCGACCCTCTAGTTCGGCTTGGTTGGCTGCCGACACTAGGACGTCATCGAAGTAAGGTACCACCCCCTTGATACCTTGCAATAGTCTCTCCATTTGGCTTTGGAATATGCCCGGTGCCACGCTGACTCCGAATTGGAGTCGGTTGCATTTGAATGCCCCCCGGTGGGTGACTATGGTCTGCGCTTCTGCCGTTTACTCGTCGACCGGCAACTGTTGGTATGCCTGGGCGAGGTCGAGCTTGGCAAAAACCTTGCCCCCTCCCAGTGAGTGCAGTAGGTGTTGCACTACTGGGACCAGGTAGGCGCTTTGTTGCAGCGCGCCATTTAGGGTGGCCTTATAGTCCCCACAGATCTTCACCGACCCATCGGGTTTGATCGGGGTGACTATGGGGGTCTCCCACCGGGCGTGGTCTATGGGCTGTAGAACCCCTTGTTTGACGAGCTTGTCAATTTGCTCGTCTATCTTGGGTTTCAGTGCGAATGGCACCCGCCCTGGTTTCAGGCGTTTTGGGGGGACGTTAGGGTCTAGGTCGAAAGATATAAGGGGCCCTCGGTACTTGCCTAGGTTTCCGTCGAAGACCTCTTGGAACTCCCGGGCCAGTTGCTGCTCCCAGCTGTCGTCGGTGATGTGGTCGACTCCCGTGAGAGCGATGTCGAGCGGGGCGAACCATTGCAGTCCCAGTAGGCTTGGGCAGTCGCGGTCGACGATTGTCAGGGGAAGTCTTTCGGTGCGCCCCTTATAAGTGATGTTGAAGTGTTTGGTTCCAACTACCGGGATGCGGTTTCCCTGGTAGTCTTTTACAATGAGTCTCTGGCTGTCTAGGTTCCTCCTTTGGAGGGTAGGCACCAAGCGCTTTATTTCATGCCATGCAATCATGGAGAGGTAGGACCCGGAGTCCACCTCCATTTTGCATGACTGGCCCTCGATGCCTACCTCCACGTGGACCTTCCGGGCGTCATTGGTGATGGCGTGGCCGATGGTGACCGTCTGGTGGGTCTCCTCTCTCCGCCGGTTGTCGCCGCCTCGCGAGGATCGTCCGTTCCGGTCCCATCGGCTGTCCGAGGGGCGATCTCTGGTCCGGGGTGGTTTGCTTTCTCTCCTCCGGTCGTTCTGGTCCCATCGTGCCGGGCTGCGATTTTTCTTCAGGCGGCAGACATGGGTGATGTGTCCCTTCTTGTTGCAATGCCGGCAGATCGATTCGAAAAACTGGCATTCCGACCTGGGGTGGTCGCCGCCGCAACCGGCACAGTTGGTCCTCGACTTACGACCTCGCCGGTTTCGTGGGTCGCGGCCTGTCTGGAGTCGATGGATGTCCTCGTCATCATCGGAAGTGCCCGATGCCGAGTGGAAATCGCCCTGGTGGGTGGTCGTCTCGGGTTGGGGCTCGGTCGACCTCGCCGGGTTGTTGTTTCCGCTGCGGTCCCCAGTGTTCAGTCTGCGCATGCGGTCGGCGGAAGTTCGGGTTGCTTCGGCAGCTGCGGCTGCGGTGAGGGTGTCTGCTAGGCTGATGTTGCCCTTGGCCATCAGCCGGCTCTGGAGGACGGGGTCCCACAAACCAAGCACGATTCGGTCTCGCAGGGCATCGTTTAGGTTATCGAATTCGCAGAGCCCCCCTAAATGCCGCAGCTCGGCGACGAAGTCGCTGAAGCTCTCCCCTGACCTCTGGTCCCGCCGGTAGAACTCGTTGCGCCGGATCAGGATGGGTACCTCTGGAGCGTAGTGCTGCCGAAGTATGGGTTTGAGGACGTCCCAGTCCATCGCGGTCGCATCGGTGGGTTTGGCAAGCGCCTTGGCCATCTGGAAGACCTCAGTCCCGCAGTGGGTCAGGAAGACGGCGCGTTTCATTGGGCCGGTGGCGTCCTTCAGGCTGCTGCACTCGAGGTACATGCGGAATCGGTCGGAGAACGATTCCCAGTCCTCGGTGGCAGGGTTGAAGGGTGCGGGTGGTGCGATTTTCGCCATCGCGGTGGTTTGTCTGGCTTCCGTCGGACACGTGGTTCAGTTCAGGGTCTGGATCCCATCCTCGTCGCCAGTGTTGTGTCCGCGAAATGATGCCAGGAGTCGGTGACTTTAGTGCAAGCTCTTTATTTGTGAGTTGGAACCGAACTGGCGAAAGGAAAAAAGCTCGCGGCTTTTATTCCTTTCGCCGCGGCGGCCGCGGCCAATGGCACCACTTTGAATCTCCCGCGATCCGAATGGACCAATCGTGGGAGATTCCTAGCGAGCCAATCGGCGCAGCTCGCCTGACCAATCGGAGAGCCCCATGCTTTGGCCAATCAAAGCGCGGGGATCTCGAGTATGTTAATTAAGGACAGAACATTATCATAGTTTATATGTAAAGTTGTCTGCAACTTTAACTATGGGAAAGTAATTAAGGGAGTGGTTGTGAAAGCACTTTAAAAGAAGCAAGACTGCAGCTTGCTCTCTCTCTGGCTTTGATGATCCCTGATTACTGCAAAGACTCAAGACTGCATTGCTCAAACGGGAGAGAAACAAAGGACTGATTTGTAAGTGAACTGACATAGGATATTCTGCATGGACTTTGCTAACTGAATATCCCTGAATGGACTGACTAAATGATACATGACTATTGGACTGTTATTTTGACTATGCTATGAACTCATAATGGAATAAACTATATTTTTGATAGCACAAGCGTATCTGTTATTTTTACTGTATGTTAATAAACATACAAGCTTAGCTCACTCATTTATCTGTGTGCCTATCTGACTAACGCTGCACATTCTGTTTAGCTTGTCTCCCTAACCCTGGTTGGGGAAACCAGGCTTAACACTGTTTATGCCACAAAGTCCTTCTCTATTATTTCTCCCTCCCCTTTGTAACTCAGTAGTCATGAATTAAACCCATCAATTTGGAAGAAGGTTCTGGGAAAACCAGTAAGATTTGCTTCCAGCAAGTTTCAGTATGGAGTGGCAGTTGTGTGAAGAGTGGCAATCAGAAAACAATCAATCTGGAACCCAACTTGTTGAGAAAGTGGTGGGGTGTGGAATCCCACTTCAGTCTTTAGAAAAGTAGGGTTGGGACACCATCAACTACTCTGGGGGTGTGCATGGCGGGGGGCAGGAAGTGAAGAATGAGTTGCACCTGCTGAGCTTAATTTGAGACAGAGAATCTGAGATTGAAGTGGGAGAGGGGATACACGAGGATGACCTGGAATTTTTGAAGTCCTCTGTCTTCACTTCCAGTTGTTATGGCCTGAGAGTTGGGCAGCAAGCCCTCTTTCTCCCTCTTCTTCTGTTTCATCCTGCGGTTCTTGAATCACATCTTTTTTAAAAAATTCAAGTTTTTATTTTATAGCATATAAAAATTCCAATTTCAATTGAACAGTGTGTTGTCTGGGTACAAATAGTTTTAGGAAATAATAATCAAAATGTTTACAACATTACATTGATATTAATTATAGTAGTGTTAGTAATAATAGCAATATTGTTTGCTTAACCAATTCAACATATCTTTGTTATATCACTGACCCTTTCCATATATTTTCCCATTTTAGCTGCTGTTTTTTTCAGCTAGCCATTGATAAAATAAGTCCCAAGTCAGAAAGTATCCAATTTCATCTTTTCCTTGATTATAAGTGTTAGTCTATCCATTTCTGCACATTCTAATATTTTTTTAATCACATTTTCATCCATTGGAATCTCTTCACTTTTCCATTGTTGCTCAAATACAATTCTGGCTGCAGTCAATACATGTAAAATCAAATATGCATTCCCTTTATTATATTTATCTGGTAAAATGCCCAATAAAAATATCTCTAGTTTCAAATCAATATGCTGTTTCAACATTTTCTCCAGCCATGTATGGATTTTTGTCCAATATTTTTTCACTTTTTGACATGTCCACCACATATGATAATATGAACCAGGTGTCTCATGGCATTTCCAACTTTTTGCAGACTTGTCCTTAACCATCTTTGCTACTCTTGAAGGTGGAAAATGCCATCTATAAAACATTTTATAAAGATTTTCTTTGTACACAGTACACATTGTTAATCTATAGTTTCTATCCCATAGTTTCTGCCATTTATCTAACTCAATCAGATAACCAAAAATTTTAACCCATGCTATCATTGTCTCTTTTACTTAACCCATACTATCATTGTCTCTTTATACTTAGTAAATAGCTATATATTTTCTTTATTAATTTTTCATCCGTTCCTGTTAACAACTGACAAATTTCTGTTAGTTCTTTATAGAAACCATACATTTTGACATCCTTCTTATATCTAGATTGTATCTGCAGATATGACCACCGTGTTATATCAATCCCTTGATCACTCAGTTCCTGTTTGGTTTTAAGTTCCCCCTTTTCATTCAAAATATCTTGATATCTGGTAATATTCTCCATATCAATAACAGTTGGGTAAATCAATGCCTCCATTGTGGAGACCCAGACCAGTATTTTCAAATAGTGTTGTTCTTTAATTTTCTCCCATATTGATAATAGTGCATTCCTAATATAATGTCTTTGGAAATAGCTATGTATTTTATTTTTTCCATACCATAAAAAAGCATGCCAACCCAGTTGGAGATCATGTCCCTCCAAGGTCAACAGTCTTTTATTCCTCAAGCCAATCCATTCTTTCACCCAAGTAAGTATTGAAGCCTGGTAGTACAATTCCCAATCTGGTAGCCCAAGACCACCTCTATTTTTAGAATCTTGCTGTCAGCATTCCAATTAAACTCTCCATTGATTCAAAACTCCAAGACAAAGTCCAACAAAGTAACAATTTATTAAAGAAGTCATGTTGGCACATCTGGGGAAAACCTGAATCAGAATTCCCGTGTTTTCCCCCTTCCACACTAAAACTCATACCCTGCCCCCAATTTACGACTCCCCAGTCACAATAGCCAATCCACATCATTTCTGAACTCCCACCAATTCCAGTCACTCCCCTCCAAACTCCAGCAACTTGTCCTTGATCTCTGACTAAAGAATGTTGTTGTGGCTATACTCCCTTCAATGCTCTCCCATTTCCACAGCTTACCCATCCCCTGCTGTGGCAGCCCTGAATCTGAATCAAGATGGATCTGGGGCTGACAGGCTGCCACCCCTCAAGCATTGATAACATCCTGAAATGAGACAAGTGACAGGAGGTTAGGAATTGAAATGAACTAACCACCTCTCCCCCTCCCCGCAGGGGGCAGGGGTGGGATTCTACCCATTCTGACTGGTTCCATAGAACCCCTTGTTAACTTTCAAAGCAGTTCAGAGAACTGGTAGTTAGAAGAAATATCCTTTTGTTTTTTTCCACCCTTATTACATTCTTGGCAGTATGCCTAGACTGACTGTCTCAGAAGGAGGTTGTTTTTCTTTCCTGGTACTTTCTTAAAGGGGAAGGGTTGTTTTAAACTTTTTACTCTGCTGTTGGGAGGAAATACTCCCCTGGAAATACTTCCAGCCAGCATGCAATGATCAGCACTTTAAATAATTGAAAAAGGAAGCAGAGCTGCGGAAAGAAGCTTTTTAATGACAAGGAACCAAGATGAGTGACATTCAGCAAGGTTTCTTGGCTAGCTAGAAAGATTGACATTCAAACATGAGTTTACATATCCTTTCTGAGTTTTGGTCTAAAACTGGTTTTTAACAGATAACATAATCAGAGTTGGAAGGGACCTTGTAGGTCATCTAGTCCAACCCCCTGCCCCAGCGGGAGACCCTACACCATTTCTGACAAATGGCAGTCCAATCTCTTCTTGAAAATCTCAAGTGATGGTACTCCCACAACTTCCGAGGGCAAGCCGTTCCATTGGTTGATTGTTCTGTCAGAAAGTTTCTCCTTATTTCCAGGTTAAATCTCTCCTTGTTCAGTTTCCATCCATTATTCCTTGTCTGGCCTACAGGTGCTTTAGAAATTAGCTTCCTCCCTGTGGCAGCCCCTCAAATATTGGAAGACTGCTATCATGTCTCCCCTGGTCCTTCTCTTTACTAGACTAGGCAAGCCCAGTTCCTGCAACCGTTCATTGTATGTTTTAGCCTCCAGTCCCCTAATCATCCTGGTTGCTCTTCTCTGTACTTTTTCTAGTAGTCTCAAACATCTTTTTTATAGTGAGGTGACCAAAACTGGATGCAGTACTCTAGGTGTGGTCTTACTAAGGCTTTATAGAGTGGTATTAGTACCTCACTTGAACTCGATTGTATCCCTCTGTTAATGCAATTTAGGATTGCATTAGCTTTTTTGGCTGCTGCTGCACACTGCTGGCTCATATTCAGGGGTGGGATTCTACCGGTTCGCACCACTTCTATAGAACCGGTTGTAAGTTCCCGTTAGTTCCAAGAACCGGTAAAATAGCCCCCTGGCTGGACCCGCCCCTCTTTGCCCACTTCTCCTCTCGCTTCTCCGCTGCCTGGCCGTCAGTCCTTATCACGCATTCATGACATTGCCCGTGTGCGCAACACTGCTGCCTGCTCTTGCATGCCTGCCAGGCCAGCCATTGCTGCCTGCCTTCGGCTGCGGTCCTGCCTTTATTGATCTCCCTGGGTGAGTGAGGCTCTGCAAGCCCCGGTCGCCTTCCCCCCACCACCACTTGCCTTTTGCTGCCACCGCCAGTCACCTTCCCTCTCCCACTTGCCTTTTGCTGCTGCCGCCGCCAGTCACCCCCCCCCCCACTTGCCTTCTGCTGAAAACATGGAGAGGCTTGTATAGGATCCGGCCAGGTCAGCGGCTGCTTCTCTCACCTGTTGCTGCACAGCGGAAAGCTTCCAAGTCCACCCCCTTCCCATTAGAAACAGATCCTGGACAAGCAGAGCAGCAAAAGCAGGTTGAATCCTCCTTCTCTCTGCTGCCCGGGAGCAGTTTCTGATGGCGGGTGGATTCGGAATCTTTCCACTGTTTTTGCAAACTTTTGCTCTTCCAAAACGTCTCTTTAAGCGTGACGGGACCTTGCAGTCCCATTGCAAAGTCCCGTCACGCCTGCCTCTTTAAGCATGCTGCTTTAAATCTTGCCTGCCGCTAAAGCATCTCCCAGTGGAGCAGTGACAGCTGGGGTGGGGGGTGCTCAAGGTTCCGTTGCAGTTGCATGCCACCCCTCCTCCCCCTTTTCTTCCTTTTCCCCGCCACCAGCTGCTGACTGGAGCTGTTCGTCCCAAACCGTGTGTGTGTGTGTTTGTGTGTGAGTGAGAGAGGAAGGGGAGGGGGGAAGAGAGGAGGGAGAAACAGAAAGGGGGGGAGAGAAAGAGAGAGGGGGGAGAGAGAGGGAAAGAGAAAAAAAGAGAGGGAAAGAGAGAATCCCACCCCTGGGTGGCTGCCCCCAGAGTGACAGAGATGGAAGGAATAATGGGGTCATACAGAAAGTCAGCATACAGGCATCTGATCCTGGTTGCATTAGGAACCTTTTGTTTACAATATCTGTAAATTTGGAATTTTCCCTTCTGTGCTAGAAATTCATTTTTGTTAAGAGCATGGGATGTTTGAGTGTTACATTTCTTTTGTGTGCATTCATGGAAGTAGTTAACTTTGATTTGTCAGTCTTGGGTTGCCTGATAATTACCTTCAGGTGAATTCTTGAGGTTAAATAGAGTCTAAGTAAATAATAAAGTTTCTCCATTCACAGTTCCTAATGTCTGGTTTTTGAAGACAGGATCATTTCTAAAGATGTTATTATTCTTGTAAAGTTTGTTTTGTTTGTGTAAGTTCTCTGCAACAATGCCACATACAGAGACAGGTTTGAAGGCTGTGAAGTCTCCAGTCTCTTTTACATCTACATAACTGCAACTGTTGTTCTTGGTTCTGATCTGGTTCAATAGCTTGTGATCCAGTGTAAGAAGGATGTTGAGGAACAAAGAGTGAAAGGGTGCAGAAGTATTCATCCAGAATTGAAGTTTGGGCTCCTGGGGAGAAGGAGCATCTTTGGGACTGAAACTCATGTACTGTAGATACAATAAGAAGCATCAGTTGGGTCTATGAAGGGTCACCAATCTGAAACGTTAAAGACTGCATGATTCTGCTGCCCTCAGTAGGGTGGTTCCTTCCTTCCTTCCTTCCTTCCTTCCTTCCTTCCTTCCTTCCTTCCTTCCTTCCTTCCTTCCTTCCTTCCTTCCTTCCTCCCTCCCTCCCTCCCTCCCTCCCTCCCTCCCTCCCTCCCTTCCTTCCTTCCTTCCTTCCTGCTGTTGCCTTTCTTCTGGGCTGCTCTTATTCTTTGATACTGTAGAGTGGAGGTTGCTCTGAGCATCCTCTTGTTTCTAAGCTGCCTGGTTTGTTTCTGTTGATTGCATGTACCGTATATACTCGAGTATAAGTCGACCCGAATATAAGCCGAGGCACCCAATTTTACCACAAAAAACTGGGAAAACTTATTGACTCGAGTATAAGTCGAGGGTGGGAAATGCAGCAGCTACTGGTAAATTTCAAAAATAAAAATAGATACCAATAAAATTACATTAATTAAGGCATCAGTAGGTTAAATGTTTTTGAATATTTATTTCAAAGAAAAACAGTAAACTAGCTCTGTAAGTGGAAAAGAGAGCCAACAAAACCAATATGGTATCAACAATAACTTTAAAAGTACAAAAACCTTAGCTCAATCAGCAACCAAGCTAAAACACAAGAGTTAAAATCCTTCAAAACTAGATTCCTCATCATCATCTGTATGTCCAAACAGAGTCACTCTCTCCCTTGAAAGAAAAAAGCATGTGTATGTGCTGCATGTACATCCTGTTTTGGAGAGCCACCATCTCTTTCACAGCTCTCCCTCATGCCTCCATTGCATGTGCACACATGCCATGGCTCAGTAGTAGGTCAACATACAGATGTCACACTAGGTTCCCTCCTCAAAAGGAACATCCAACCTTTCTTGAGAAGTACAAACTTCATCTGTTCAGGATTGTGGTGACAAAGGTGAAGGAGGATGGGGCTGAGAGAAGGGAAGGGAAGAAAAGATCATTGACAGGGAGAAAGACAGGGAGAAACACCTGGAAGTGTGAGCCCTCGAGTTTCCTTAGGGAAGACCAGACAACAAGGGGAGAGGAGAGGAGGAGGAGAGTTAAAAAAAAGAGTGGGAAGCCAACTCACGCGTGCCATCAAAGCGGGTTGCTATGGTATCCAGGAAGGTGTTTTGGGGAGCCAGGAGGCCCCTCATCACCGGCATTTTAAGACTTGCTCAAGGACATCGCCATCGTCCAGTTGGAAGGGGGAAAAAAACCCAGAGGTATCTGAGAAGGACGGGAGCCGAGACGGGGTCCTTCGCTTCCTCTCCCCGAGACAGGCCAGGGGGAAGCGGGGCTTTCTCCGCCTGCTGCTGCCAGAGGGGTGCGGGGGGGAGTGCGGGGAAAGGGGGTTCGTGCCGAGGCTCCGCAAGCCACCGCCGCCTCCTCCAGACGAGCGCCCTGACGGGAGGCGATCGCAGCCGCAATGGCAGAGACCGCGAGGTCAGACAGAGACGAGGGGCGCCCCCGAAGAGCTCCGACTGCAGCGAAGGCGAGCGGCCACCACTTCCCCGGTGCGCAGCGGCGGGGTAACTCCTGGCGCAGACTGGCCCGAAGTCCAACGTGACTCGCTGAGCCCTGCAAACAGCTGGCTGAAAGCCGAGAGGAGGACGCCCGGGTGGCTGCCGCCCCTGGATCCTAACTGGAAAGACCCCACCGCCGCCGCCGCCTCCCGCTCAGGCAGGGTCCCCATTCCCCTGGCCGGCCAGGGGCACAGCCGCTTCCCACTCCCAAACAGCCCGGGCACCGCTAGTCAGCCTCGCTCAGCGCCCGGGGCGGCATTGCAGGCGCAGCCTTTTGCAGAGCCGAGCCGGACCGCGCCTCACCTCCTTCTCTCACTCTTCTTGCAAAGTGCCACCGAGCTCCAAGAGCGGCTCCTTTACCCAGCAGTAACTTTCAAGTTGAGGATGCTGGGTGCTGCTGCTGCCGCTGCTGCTCCTCGGGGCTCTTGAAGCTAATCCTGGTTTGTTCGTTCCCATTCATTGGAAAGGAGAAAATAAAAGATGGCGGGGAGGGAGGGGGGCAGAAAGCAGCCCAAACGCGTAGCAGTGGAAGGAAGGCGCGCTGGTGCGAGGAAGGGAGAGAGAGACACACACACAGAGAGAGAGAGAGAGAGAGAGAGAGAGACAGACAGACAGACAGACAGACAGACACACACACACTCACTTCGCCACTTTGCACCTTGCAAATGCAAAATCCTGGGGGTTTTGCATTTGCAAGGTGCAAAGCGGCGGGGGCGGATCCCGCGTGCTGGAAAGGGCTTGACTGTATTACGGGGAGAGAGAGAGAGAGGGAGAGATCATAAGAACGGCTCTTGCTTTTTTCTTGCAAGGGAGAGAGCCGCCACCACCACCACCTCCTCCCCCTCCTCCCAAGTGAGTCTCCCCCTCAGTTTCCCCTGAAGGATCTTCCGTCGCTTTTGCCTTCTCCCTACATCTTCCCTCTGTTAAAATCCCCCCACACACACACACACTTATTTTCGGTCGGATAGATTTCGTGTCTGAGCATTCTCACATGGCGGTGGGTCATTTTTTTTTCAGAGGGGAATCTGACTCGTGTATAAGCTGAGGGCGGTTTTTTCAGCACAAAAAATGGGCTGAAAAACTCGGCTTATACTCGAGTATATACGGTATGTTTTTTTGAAGACCCTGCACAAAGTTTAAAAAGCACAGTCCCTGCCTGCAGGCTTATTCTCTGAGAGGCAGAGTACAATAGAACAGGGCCAAACTGGAAGAATCCCACCCCTGGGTGTGTGTGTATGTGTGTGTTTCAGGTGAGCTTCCTAGCTTTAGAAGGAGAGAGGGAAGGAGGAAGGGACAGAAAGAGAGAGAGAAAGAGGGAGAGAGGGAGGGGGAGAGAGAAAGAGAGGGGGATACAGAAAGAGAGAGAAAGAGATGGAAAGAGAGAGGGGAGAAAGAGAGAAAGTGGGAGAGAAAGAGAAGGAAGATACAAGAAAGAAAAAGAAAAGGGAAAGAAAAAGGGAGAGAGAAAGGAAGTGAAAGGAAGAAAGGGGGATGGAAGGAAGGAGAAAAAATAAAAGGGAAAGAAAGAAAAAGAAAAGAAAGAAAGAAGAGGGAGAGAGGAGAAAGTAAATGAGATATATGGATGGATACATAAATACAGTACATGGAAGGATGGAGGGAGGGAGAGAGAAAAACAGGAGAGGAAGGAAGGACATAAACCCTGGCTTCAGAAAATTTTGAAGCAGCAGAGCAATCTAGGGCTGGCCTGCAAGGGATCTCTGAGGTCATCTCGTCCAACCCCTGCTCCAGCAGGAGATCCTTGCAGAATCAAAGAATAGCAGCATTAGAAGGGTATGTGTGTGTGTTTGTGTATGTGTGTGTGCGTGTGCGTGTGCGTGTGGCTGTCAAAACACCAAAAACAGGCCAGGTAGCTCTGTGGAGGTCAGTCGTATTTAGAACACTTGCTAAGCAACTGGCCACTAAGGGAGGACCTGGTCATTAAGCGAGGACTACTTAAATTTGGGTTGCCAGTCACATGGCCACACCCACACCAGTCACATGACCATGTAGCCATGCCCACCCCATCACATGACCACCTAGCGATGCCCAGTCAGCAAGCCACTCCCACCCCAGTCACATGACCACCAAGCCACACCCACAAATTAGGCCACGCCCACTGAACTGGTTGTTAAGAAATTTGAATCCTACCCCTGCTCATATTTAGCTGGTTGTCCACTAAGACGCCAAGATCCCTCTCACAGTTACTGCTATTGAGCCTGGTTTCACCCAGTCTATTTGTGTACTTTTGGTTTTTCTTGCCTAAGTGTAGGACTTTACTTTTCTCTACACTGAATTTCATTTTGTTAGATACAGCCCAGTGTTCTAGTCTGTCAAGATCCATCTGGATCTTGAGCCTATCTTCTTGGGTGTTAGCTATTCCTGCCAGCTTAGTATCATCTGCAAATTTGATAAGTTCCCCTTCTATTCCCTCATCTAAGTTGTTAATGAAGATATTGAAGAATACTGGGCCTAAGACAGAACCTTGTGCCACCCCAGATTGGTTTGGCATGATCTGTTCTTAACAAACCCTTGCTGACTGCTAGTTATTACTTTACTTGTTTCTAGATGTTGGCAGATCTGTTTTTTTATGATCTTTTCCAGTATCTTCCCAGGTATTGATGTTAGGCCGATTGGTCTATAGTTTCCTGGGTCTGTTTTTTTCCCTTTTTTGAAGATGGGAACCACATCTGCTCTTTTCCAGTCCTCTGGTAGTTCCCCAGTGCTCCAGGAGTGTTGAAAGATATGGTGCAGTGGTTCTGAGATGACCTCTGCCAGCTCCTTCAAAACTCTGGGATGTAATCCATCAGGCCCTGGTGATTTGTGTTCATCAAGATCAGACAGATGTTCTCTTACTATTATTTTTGCTTATTTCAACTTTTATTTCTGGTCTGTCTTTTACAGTTATGTTTTTGGTGGGTTGAGCTATAGTTTCTTTTTGCGTGAAGACCGATGCAAAGAATGAGTTAAGCAGTTCTGCTTTCTCTCTGTTGCCTGTTACTTCCTTGTTGTCTTCTCTCTTTAGTGGACGGATTGTTTCCTTTATTTTTTTCTTGTTATTTATGTGTTGGAAGAAACTTTTTTTATAATCTTTGACTTTTGTTGCAAGTCTTTGTTCCTTCTGAGCCTTTGCTTTCCTGACTTCAGCTTTGCGGATTCTGGCTATCTGCTGATATTCTGCCTTAGTTGTACAAGTGAAACTCAAAAAAATAGAATATTGTGCAAAAGTTCATTTATTTCAGTAATGCAACTTCAAAGGTGAAACTAATATGTGAGATAGACTCATTACATGCAAAGCAAGATAGTTCAAGCTGTGATTTGTCATAATTGAGATGATTATGGTTTACAGCTCATGAAAACCCCAAATCCACAATCTCAGAAAATTAGAATATTGTGAAAAGGTTCAATATTCTAGGCTCAAAGTGTCCCACTCTAATCAGCTAATTAAGCCATAACACCTGCAAAGGGTTCCTGAGCCTTTCAATGGTCTCTCAGTCTGGTTCAGTAGGAAACACAATCATGGGAAAGACTGCTGACCTGACAGTTGTGCAGAAAACCATCATTGACACCCTCCATAAGGAGGGAAAGCCTCAAAAGGTAATTGCAAAAGAAGTTGGATGTTCCCAAAGTGCTGTATCAAAGCACATTAATAGAAAGTTATGTAGAAGGGAACAGTGTGGAAGAAAAAGGTGCACAAGCAGCAGGGATGACCGCAGCCTGGAGAGGATTGTCAGGAAAAGGCCATTCAAAAGTGTTGGGGACTTTCACAAGGAGTGGACTGAGGCTGGAGTCAGTGCATCAAGAGCCACCACACACAGATGGATCCTGGACATGGGCTTCAAATGTCATATTCCTCTTGTCAAGCCACTCCTGAACAACAAACAACATCAGAAGCATCTTACCTGAGCTAAAGAAAAACAGAACTGGTCTGTTGCTCAGTGGTCCAAAGTCCTCTTTTCTGATGAGAGCAACTTTTGCATCTCATTTGGAAACCAAGGACCCAGAGTCTGCAGGAAGAATGGAGAGGCACAGTGTTAGGGATACACCCTAGCAGAATCTGCACGGCAGTCAGGCAGGCAGGCAAATATGTGAGATAAACGTTTTTGTAGCTTACACTCAGAAAAACAGATACACTGTGCTAGTTAAATAGTTTATTCCAGTAAGAGTTTTAGCATAGTCAAAAACAGTCCATATATAATTCACTAGTTCAGTCCGTCCGGGGATTATTCAGTTGCAAAGTCCAGTGTCGAAAAATGAGGTCAGAACGCGCCCCTTACATTGCAAATCCCTGGTCGATCCAGAAGAAGCCCTTTTGCCAATGGCGGAGAGGCAGCCTTTAAGCTGCTGAAGCTGGGACAGCTCCGGAAGGACGAGATAGAAAGAGAAGTGAATCAGCTGGTGAGGATCTTTTTTTTGCTTGGGACTTAAGAACACTCTAATATGAGAAGAAATCTGTAAACTTATTGACAAAATTTGATTTAGCAGCGATTTTTTTTTTTAGTAATGTCAAAGTGAGGCTTGGCTTTTTATTTTTACTCTTTTTTTTTCTTTACTGAATTTCTATTGCGATCTAGTTAATCAGACTGGTATTTTTCTTTTATATTTTTATATTTACTTGCTCTCTCTTCTCCTTTTTGACTGTTTATATTTTTTAAAATAGAGGCCCCCTGTTAAGCCTGGTTTCCCCAACCAGGGTTAGGGAGACAAGCTAAACAGAATGTGCAGCGTTAGTCAGATAGGCACACAGATAAATGAGTGAGCTAAGCTTGTATGTTTATTAACATACAGTAAAAATGACAGATACGCTTGTGCTATCAAAAATATAGTTTATTCCATTATGAGTTCATAGCATAGTCAAAATAACAGTCCAATAGTCATGTATCATTTAGTCAGTCCATTCAGGGATATTCAGTTAGCAAAGTCCGTGTAGAAATATCCTATGTCAATTCACTTACAAGTCTGTCCTTTGTTTTCTCTCCCGTTCGAGCAATGCAGTCTTGTGACGTTGCAGTAATCAGGGATCATCAAAGCCAGAGAGTGAGCAAGCTGTCGTCTTGCTTCTTTTAAAGTGCTTTCACAACCACTCCCTTAATTACTATCCCACAGTTAAAGTTGCAGACACTTTAACATACAAACTATGATTACATATTATTATTTACCTAAACCAGTTAGGGTAAAACAATGTTATCCCTAACATTCTCCCCTTTTAGGAAATAATAATAAATATAACTATTTACATCTTTAAATCATATTTGTTACAACTCTCTTTAAACTTAATTACTCCTTGAGCTTTTGTAAATTGGTCTGCAATGTTTTCTTCCGTCATGCAGTATTCCAATTTAATTAGCCCATTCTTTACAGATTCTCTAACATTTAAGTATCTTAAATCAGTATGCTTTGATCTAGTTTTTACAGCAATACTAGTAGCAAATTTTATAGCTGCTTGGTTATCCTCATACACAATAATAGAATCTTTAACAGTTACACCCATGTCTAATAATAACTGTTTGTACAAAAACAAGTCAGTGCATAGTAATGACAGACATGAAAATTCCGCTTCCATTGTGGACAAACTGATATGCTGTTCTCTGATTGACCTCCACCCTATTAGTGTCTTACCAAATAATATAGCCATCCCAGATGTTGATTTTCTTGTGTTTATATCAGTTGCAAAACTTGCATCTGCATAGGCACTAAGAATCAAATCACCCTTTGGTTCTATATACAATGCATGGTTCATTGTTCCTTTAAGATATCTTAAAATTCTTTTCAATGATTGCCAATGACATTGATGTGGATCTGAATTAAAACGTGCCAGCTGATTTACACTATAAGCTATATCTGGCCTTGACCAATTGCTTATATATGATAAGCTGCCAATCAAAGATTGATATATAGACTTATCAAATTTGGAACTTTGATCATCAATTTGGCAAACTTCCTGACTCATTGGAGTCTTTGCCGGTTTACAAAGTTCCATTTTAATTAATTGGCAAATTTTATCTTCTTGAGATATCTTAAAAACATTTTTTGTTTTGTTAATTGTCAATCCTAGATACTTTTTAATTTCACCTAAATGCTTTAATTTTATCTTTTTGGCTAATAATGATATAATCTCATTAGCTTCATTATTAGTCTTAGTTATCAAAGCAATATCATCTGTAAATAATAACAATAATGACACCGTTCCATTATTTTCTCTTTTAAACACACATGGATCTGCTAAACCAGATTTAAAACCTATATTGTTTAACTCTTTCACAATATATTGGTTCCACTCAAACCCAGATTGTTTCAACCCGTAAAGACTCTTTTTGAGTTTCCAACAATCATTACTATTTACTTTATTGTCTTTTATACCTACTGGTTTTCTTAAATATATAGTGTGCTGCAATGGTGCATGCAGATAAGCAGTTTCTACATCTAAATGGTTAATGACATAGTTTTTCTTAGCTGCCCACACTAATTCTGCTCTTAAAGATGTTGCTTTAAGACTTGGTGCAAAAACTTCATCGTAATCAGATGCAGTTTGATTAAATCCTTGAGCTACTAACCTAGCCTTATGGGTAACAGTCCCATCATTTCCAGTTTTTACTTGAAATATCCATTTGCACCCAATGGATTTTTCTCCTGGAGGTAATTTAACATCTTCATAAACTTTCATTACCTTTAATGAATTTAGTTCTTTTTCCATTGCCTTTTGCCAATTCTCCTGATCCTTAGCAGGATACATCCTAAGTTCATCTACACTAGTTGGAACTTTAGTTACTTGGCAAACTATACTTGCTTGATACCTATCAGGTGCTCTAGTTACACGTGTAGTACGTCTAGGTATTACAGGACTTACAGGTGGACTTTCATTTATTAACTCTTCTTGATTATCTAACTCTTCCTGATCAACTGTTTCCTCTTGTTCTGGTCCTATTTGCTCTTCGTGGACTTGTTCTTTAATTGGACTCTTCTTATAACTAATCTGATCTTTCTGCCTTTTGTAGGGTTCAATAATTACTTCATTATTTAAATCTTGCTCTAATCTATTCCATCCTACATGTTCTAGGAATTTTGCACGAGCACTGGTGTAAACTCTAGATGTACCTGGTTCCCAGAATCTATAAGATCTATGATTAGATGTATATCCTACAAAATATAATCTTTTAGCTCTATGTTGTCCTTTGTGTCTAAGTTGTGAAGGGATATGCACACATGCTGGTGCTCCAAATGTGTGCATGTAACTTAAATCAGGTTTTATACCATGCCACAATGTGAATGGTAATTCACCTGTTGTTGAATTAACAACATTATTTAATATATGATTACCACACATTATTGCTTCTCCCCACAAATTTTCAGGTAATCCTGAATCAGACATCATAGTTTGTGCCATTGATTGTAATGTTTGGCCTCTTCTCTCTATAAAGGCATTATGTTGTGGCCTATATGGTGCAGACATTTTATGTTGAACACCTAACATTCTTAGTCTGTTCTGGAATTTATTATTTGTAAATTCCGTACCATTATCTGTTATAAGAGTTACTAATTTCTTTTTAGTTTTCCTTTCTGCAAATTTAATCCAATTAAATAGATTTTGATATGTTTCAGTTTTGCTTTTCATTAAATAGCAAAACCCATATCTAGAATAGTGGTCCATTTTTCTTAGTATGTAACGAGCTCCTCCTACACTTGGTTTTTTAGGACCTATTAAATCAGCAAATACTACTTCTAAAGGTTCTTTGGTAGTAAATCCATCAACTCTATTAGCAGGTGTGACCCTGGCCTTACTTTGATTGCAAGTATTACATTGCAAATACTTATTACAAGGTTTCAAACTTATTTCCTTAGATAATACAACAGTTTTCTTAAGCATTTTAAAATTTAAATGCCCTAGCCTTCGATGTAACAAGTGAATACATTCATCATGAGGTTTCTTATTTTCATAAACTGTGTTAGCCACCTTTAAACCATTATCATTTAACACATATAATTCACCTCTTAAAGATGCAGTAATTTTCTTATCTTCTTTCTCAATTATGCAGTTATCTCCCCTAAATGTAACTACATATCCTAGTTTAACCAAAATTCTTACTGAAATTAAATTAAACTTAAGTTGTGGTACATATAACATTTTTACATTCTCTTTTATAAAAGAACAATATGCTATACCTTGACCTTTAGCTTTCAGTTTCCAGCCATTGGCTAACGATATCTGCTGTGTACTCTTGGACATTTTAATAAAATGTTTCTTATCATTTGTTATACAATGAGATGCTCCACTGTCAACCACCCATAAATTATTTTTTACAGCTCCATTAGTATACATGGCTAACTCTAAATTTTTATTTTTATTTTGATGACTTTTTGTATTCTGGCCAGTGTTCTGGCGTTTTGCCTTTTTACAAAATCTTGCCAAATGTCCTCTTCCTCCACAATTAAAACACTTTTTAATTGCGTATGCAGTAGGAGTTTCTTTATCTTCTTTTTGAGGTTGCTGCCTCCTTAACTCATCTCTTTCAAGCCTTCTTCTGGCCTCTTCAATCAATCTGCCAGTTATATCAGTTAAAGTTAGGCTTTCCTTTGGCAATATTTCAAGGGAAGTTACGTAGTTATCATAGCTTTCGTCAAGGGAAGATAGAATTATGTAGACTTGGTGTAGTTCAGAGAAAATAAGCTCTTTCTCGTGCAGTTCTTGAAAAATGCTTTGCATAGTTTTCAAATGACTCAGCATATCACCATTCTTATAGAGATGTGTACTGAAAAGTTTCCGTGTTAGATTTATGTGAGCACCAACATTATCTCGAACATAAATCCTCTTCAGCTTCTGCCAACACCCAACAGCTGTTTTCTCTCCGTGGATAGAAACAAGTTGCTTATCAGTTAAGGTTAAAGCAATAATGCAAATAGCTTGCTGATTTTTATGCATAAATTCTTCTATCTTTAATCTGTCTTCCTCATCCTCTGGATCCCATTCTTCTACGTTTGGTGGATTTTCAATTATGTTCCACAAACCTTCTCTTCGTAGAAGCAGACTACATTTCATAGACCATGATACATAGTTTGTTCCATCCAACTTGGATATAAGGGACAAACTTTGTAGATTGACTTGTGCCATGTTTTCTTATATGGATATAAAAATATAATTAATAAAACACAGCTGTCTGTTTACTGTAATGTATAACAACACAAACTCTCACTTTTACATAAATCTGTTTTATCCTAGTTAAACTGACTTTGCAGCCTCTGGGCCCATAACCAGTGTTAAGCCTGGTTTCCCCAACCAGGGTTAGGGAGACAAGCTAAACAGAATGTGCAGCGTTAGTCAGATAGGCACACAGATAAATGAGTGAGCTAAGCTTGTATGTTTATTAACATACAGTAAAAATGACAGATACGCTTGTGCTATCAAAAATATAGTTTATTCCATTATGAGTTCATAGCATAGTCAAAATAACAGTCCAATAGTCATGTATCATTTAGTCAGTCCATTCAGGGATATTCAGTTAGCAAAATCCGTGTAGAAATATCCTATGTCAATTCACTTACAAGTCTGTCCTTTGTTTTCCCTCCCGTTCGAGCAATGCAGTCTTGTGACGTTGCAGTAATCAGGGATCATCAAAACCAGAGAGTGAGCAAGCTGTCGTCTTGCTTCTTTTAAAGTGCTTTCACAACCACTCCCTTAATTACTATCCCACAGTTAAAGTTGCAGACACTTTAACATTACAAACTATGATTACATATTATTATTTACCTAAACCAGTTAGGGTAAAACAATGTTATCCCTAACACCCCCTTTAATATTTTTTTAAAAATATACATAAATATACATATATACTTTTTTTTTTCTTTTTAGGCTTTTTTCAGGGGGGAAGAAGGGGGAGTGGTTTGAAGAAACTTTGTAACACTGCCAACTAGAGGCTTGAAAATATTTTGTCTGAAGTTGAGAGTTGGGAAAAAAAAAACCTCTTCTCAAGGCTTCTGGAAATGATAAGATAGAGGGAAGAGCACTGGAGGATGTTTATACAGGTGCTCTTTGGGACTTCTATTATTAACTGAATATTTGAAGCTTGGTTTTGAAACTTGTGGAGAAGCCAAATAAGAGCCTTGGATAAATAAAAGGCAGTGTGCGCTTTTTTTTTTTAATCCTTTATTAATTGTTTTATCCCTCCCCTCCAACCCCACAGCATTTTGTAACATTGATATACTTATTTTTTATTTTTTATTTTATCTCATTTTTATTTTTACTTTTTTTTAAAGGGGAAGTCTCAGAATATTCTTTTTTTGCTTTTTTTTTTCATAGGGATGTCTGCCTCTTTATCTCTATTTTTGACTTATTTTTACGGCTACTTTTTATTTTTTGAGGTCTTTCAATTGGATTAAGGTGGGAAGAACTTGAAGAACTCTTTTTTTTCTTTTTTTCTTTGTTTATTACTTTTTGATATTATTGGGCTTTATTTTGTTTCTTTTTTCTCTTTATTTTTAATTTTTATTTTTGAATTATAATTGAGTATTTCACAATTGGATTAAGGTCTTGAAGAACCTGAAGAATTTTTCCTTTTTAATTTTGGGCTTTTTACTTATTATTGGTTTTGTTTTTTTGTTTTTTATGGTGTTTTCCTTTTTCTTAATTGGATTATAATTGGCTACCTTACTCATTGGATTAAAAGACCCGGAAGACCCTGAGTTATCGAAATGAGTAAGAAAATTTTACCTTCGGGCATTTCAACTTCTGCTCCTGTCTCCCCATCATCTGGAGGATGACTCTCAACAATGGCGAAGCAAGATAAAGCGCAAGTGGATTTAACGATGGTTATGCAAGGAATACAAGATCTTAAAATGAGTATTGAACAAAGAATGGAGAGTATTGACCAAAGAATTGGAAAGATTGATGAAAAATTTGAAAATGTTCAACAAATGATGGTGAAACACGATGAGAGAATCCAAAAAATAGAAGAGAAAGACAAGCAAAGAGATGATACAATTGGAAATATTGATAACAGATTAACAATGGTTGAACAAGAAAAAAGTGGGATGTTGAAGTGGGAGATGGACAGGTCAGAATTTTATCTTAGATTTCAAAATATCAAGGAAGAAAAAGGACAAAACTTGGCAGCAGTAATGATTGAAATTTTGGCTGGAGTCTTGGAAATAACAGAGGAAAAGATGATGGATGGAGTAGATGAGATATATCGAGTCTTCACAAGATATGCAATGAGGAACCAATTACCAAGAGAGGTCCATGTTAGATTCACCAAAAAAAACTATTAAAAACCAAATATTACAAGTGGTAAGAGAGAAGGAGTTGAAATACAAAGGCAAAGAGATCCTGGTCTTAAAACAAGTACCAAGAAAAGTGAGAGAGATTAGAAGAGAATATCGATTTTTGACCAAAATGCTATTGAAAAAAGAGGTGAACTATAGATCGCTGATTCCAGAAGGATTAATGTTTACATGGGAAGAACAGAGACACAGAATTGATTCAATTGCGAAAGCAGAAATATTCTACTAGGAATTTTTCGAAAGAAAAGAAATGGAGATAGAAAAAGAGAATATTTTAACTGTATCTGAAGAGGACTAAATGGAGATGGAAAAAGAAGAAGGCGCAATAGGTGGACAAATGGAGATCAAAGAACAACGTGAAATAAGATCCATGAGAGCTGCTAGACCTAAATATAAAGCATAACCATGGGAGAAAAAAAACTGATTTCCATGAATATAAATGGACTGAATTCAGCTACTAAAAGAAGGAAAACTTTTCACAAATTAGAGAAGCTAAAATTTGATATAATTTGCTTCAAGAAGTACACATTAAAAAACAACATGAACAATTATTGACACGAACAAAGTTAGGGAAAATATTTACTTCTCTGACTCATTGTAAGAAAAGAGGAGTGGTTTTGTACGTCAAAGAAACCACTCCAGCCAAACTGATTTATACTGATGAAGATGGAAGAGTATTAATAGTTGAAATAGTGGATAATAATATAAAAACACTCTTGGTTGCAATTTATGCCGCGAATGATAAACAAGAAGAATTCTATAAAAAAACTACATATGAAAATAATTGAACTGGACTATGTTAATATACTTATGATGGGGGACTTCAATGGAATTGTAGACAATAAACTGGACTACACAGTAAAAACAACACGACAAAATAGGAAAACTCTCCCTAAATCCTTTTTCAAAATGACAGATGAATTAAATTTAAAAGATATATGGAGAGAAAGAAATGCTAAAACTCAACAATATACTTTTTATTCAAATAGACATTTATCGTGGTCCAGAATAGATTTGGACATCAAAAGAATTATTATCTAATATTCAAGAAATAAATATTGAAACAAGTACATGGGCAGACCATAATCCAATGACAATTAAATGGAAAGGACAAAAAAGAAGATCTAGATGGACATTAAACAATACTGTTCTAAAGGAAAAAGACTTTACACAATGGATGGAAAAAGAATTGGCCTTCTTTTTTAATGAAAACAAAAAAGAAGATACTTCAATACAGAATGTTTGGGATACAATGAAGGCATATGCAAGAGGATTAATAATTGATTTGGTATGATTATGTGATTTGTTGAATAATCTGCTTAAAGTATTGTTAGCTCATAAAGCATGAATGATTAAAAGTATAGTCAAAAAATTTTTTTTATTTTTTTTCAGTGATTATAGGATATATAAGTTTGGATTGATAATATGAGTTGTTATGTAACATAATTGTAACTGGGACTACAGAATGAATGCACAAAAATGATGAACCAACTGACACACTGGATGTACATACGAGAGTTGAATGTTTTAATGTTTTGTTTGTCTTGTTTGTTTGTAGAAAATTAATAAAATTTTCTTTAAAAAAAAAATAATTGACTATACAAAGAAAAAGAACATCAGGAAGAGGCAAATGATTAAAGCTCTAGAAGATGACCATAAAAAACTGGAAAAAGAATTACAGAAGACGCCACAGAAAAAAGATGTTAAACTTAAAATGGACATAATTAAACATAAAATGGATCAAGCAGAGAAAGAAGAACTGGCACAAAAAATTAGAAGTGCCAAACAGAACTATTTTGAAGATGCAAATAGGCCAGGTAGATGGTTAGCATATAAACTAAGAAAAGAGAAAGAATCAAGGAAAATATCACAGTTAATAGATGATCAAGGCCAAATTTGTTATGGTAATAAGGAGAAAAAGGCAATCATTCGAGATTTTTGTGGACAATTATATAAACAGGAGGAACTTGATGAGGAAAAAATTAAACAGTATTTACAAAATGCTAACCTACCTAAGATACCTGATGAAACTCGGAAAATGTCAGAAAGTGCTATAACAATGATAGAATTAACCGAAGCACTCAACAGACAGAACAATGGAAAAGCACCAGGACCAGATGGTTTCCCAGCAGAATTTTATAAAACATTACAAGAATCATTGAGCATTCCATTGTTAGAAGTCATGAATGAAGTTATGATAAATAAGAAAATACCTAAAACATGGTCAGAGGCTTATATTACACTTATTCCAAAAGAAGGGGTTGACCCATTACAAATTAAGAACTATAGACCTATTTCCTTATTGAATGCAGACTATAAAATCTTTGCTTCAATCTTGGCAGAAAGGCTTAAAAAATATCTAAATAACTTTATTCACTCTGATCAGAATGGATTTTTACCAAAGAGACAGATTAAAGACAATATGAGGGTAATCCTGGACACATTGGAATATTACGAGACGCACCCTGAAAAACAAATGGCTTTGATATTCTTAGATGCCCAAAAGGCATTTGATAATGTGAATTGGAGATTTATGTTATTACTATTGGAACAGATGGGCTTTGCTAGAAAATGTATTCAAGCAATAGAAGCCGTATATTATAAGCAAATGGCAAAAGTAACGATAGATGAAGAATTCACAGACTCTATCAATATTAAAAAAGGTACAAGACAAGGATGCCCATTATCTCCTTTGTTATTTGTATTGACCTTGGAAGTGTTAAATAGAAATATTAGAGAGGATACAAACATAAAAGGAATGAAAGTCAAAAAGGAGGAATTTAAATTGCAAGCCTTTGCTGATGATTTGGTCTTTATTTTGGAAGACCCTTTAGAGACAGCTTTAAAACTGTTGGAAAAGATAGAGATGTATGGTGAAATGGCTGGTTTGAAAATAAATAAAGACAAAACAAAGATTCTGACAAAGAACATGTGATTAAGACAAAGAGAAGAGCTGGCAGATTTATTGAAAATTCAAGTTACGAACAAAGTTAAATATTTGGGGATATATCTGACGTCAAGATGTACTACACTGAAAGACAATAACTATATTAAACTTAAACAGCAGATAGCATCCGATCTGAAAAAATGGGAAAACCTACAATTGTCATTGATAGGTAGAATTTCAACAATTAAGATGAATATTTTACCCAGAATTTTATATTTCTTTCAAACAATACCAATTAGGTTAAGTAAGGATTACTTTGAAGAATTAAATAAAATTGTGTTGAAGTATATATGGCAAGGCAAGAAAGCAAGAATAAAATTAAAACTTTTACAGGATGCTAGAATTAGAGGAGGATTTGGCCTTCCTAATTGGGAGTTGTATTATCAAGCTGCAAACTTAATGTGGGTTAAAGAATGGATAACGTTAAGAAAGACTAGATTGTTGGCATTAGAAGGTCATGATTTATTATTGGGTTGGCATGCTTTTTTATGGTATAAGGGAACTAAATCACAGGGTTATTTTAGAAGGCATTATATACGGGAATCGTTATGGTTGAATTGGGAGAAAATTAAGAAACAATGTTATTTGAAAATCCCAGTTTGGTTATCAACTATTGAAGCTTTTTCGTATCCTATAACCTAAAAGAAGGAACAAACAGTGAGATATGGGGAAATACTGGATGAAAAGGGTGAACTTAAAACAATGCAAAATTTAGAAGAACAAGGTATAAAGATGAATTGGTTTTCATATGCGCAAATACATGCAAGGTATCTTAAAGATTCTAAAATAGAAGGATTTTATGATAAATTGACTGATTTAGATAGGATTCTGACAGGTACTGATGAAAAAGTGATTAAAAAACTATATAGTTATTTGTTGGAAATTAAATTAGAGGAAGAACAAGTTAAAGAAACAATGATTGCTTGGGGGAAGAATTTTGGATATGGGATTGATTTAGAGAAATGGCAAAAATTGTGGTCACAAAATTATAAAATGACAATGTCAACAGCATATAAAGAAAATTTGTGTAAGATGTTTTATAGGTGGCACTTTCCCCCGACAAGAACAGCAAGAATGTTCAAGAATAAATCTGAAAAGTGCTGGAAATGTCATCAGATACCTGGCTCATATTACCATATGTGGTGGACTTGTGAGGAGGCCAGGAAATACTGGACTAGAATTCGCATATGGCTGGAAAAAATGACAAAGAAACACATAGATTTGAAACCAGAGATTTTTTTATTGGGAATCTTACCTGATATATATAATAAAAACTTAAAGTATTTGATTGTAAATGTATTAACAGCGGCTAGGATTGTATTTGCTAAACATTGGAAGAGTAAGAAAATACCATAAGAGGAAGAAATTATTAAGAAAATATTGGAATGTGCTGAAATGAGTAGATTGACATTTGAAATTAGAGAACAAGAAGATGAACAATTTTATGAAATTTGGGATCTCTTTTATCAATGGTTAGATAATACAATATAATAATAGAATATTTAGAAATCTAGGAAATAACGAATATATAATTTTTCTTGGTTTTGATAATATTTTCAGAATATTTTATTAAGATAGATTTGATATGATTCTATGATCTATTATAAAATAATTTAATTCAATTATAGTTATCTCGCTTAAGTATGAATTAGTAAAATTATAGTCAAATGATTGTTTAATAATGATATTAGGATACTTAACTGATGATTGATAATGTGAGTTATTATGTAATGTAATTGTTTTGATGACTGTGAAATGGATGCACAGAAAGGAGTGATAAACCAACCGATACACTGTAAATTTATGAAGAATGATGATTTTTTTACATTATGTTTTATGTTTTGTGTGTTTTTGTTTGTCGTTAAAAACAATAAAACTTTTATCAAAAAAAAGAAAAAGAAAAATGAGGTCAGTAAACTTACAAATATCAGTCCAGTTTTTCTTGGACGTTTTTTCTCTTTCATCCAGGGGTACTCTGGAGGCTGGAGAGCACCGGCGGACACTGGGCTGTTGCCATTGGGGCTGTGCTTGGGAAGGCTGCTGAGGCCTGAGTGGCTACCTGGTTTCAGGCTGGGGATGGTCTGTTCAAAAGGAGGAGGAGGAATCAGTGTCGAGTACGAAAGCGTTGAGTTCTTGATTGATGAACTTTGAAATATATCACCGACAGGGAGAAAAGATGTCAGGCACTCAGCGAGCGATGGCTGACTATTGATAAAGCCAATCTCTTGCTCAAATTCGAAATTCATGGCCTTCAACTCGCAGCCCCCTTAGAGAAAAAGTTCCCGCTTATTTAACCCTTCTGGGAGGGGGGAGCAAAGCCCAGGAAGGGGAAGGGTGGGGACAGAAAGAAGGGATAAAAATATAGAAGATCGCTCGTGGGATTTGTTAAGTTCTGCGCATGGGCGCAAGAAGTGGAGACGAGACGATGAACAGTGAACTTCAACTCTTTATTTAACATTGTGGAACAGAGCAAAAACTACGGCAGCAATAGCCCTTTTTATAGGCAAGCTGCCGATCAAACAACCAATAAGAAACGGGAAGCATTAGCTCCCTTAACCAATGAAAGAGGCCCGCTAACAGCCAATCAGATTCTCCTGAATGGACCAATCAGATGTCGCTATTATCAGCCAATCAGAAGTGCAGGGCCAGAACCCTGCACTTTTCTACAGGTTTTAATAATCTTTATTTAAGCACTTTTATTAATTCACAACACCCCTTCCCCCCGGGTTCCGTTTAAGGGGTGCGGTGACGTAATCTTTGAGGTAGGCAGGTTGTTTAGATTGTCTGTTCGATTTTCGCTGTCCCCCCGGTACTTGTTTATAATCTTGTTTGGGCGGGACGTTTTCTGGCGAGTAGGGTGCATCCGGTCCTTCATTTAAAAACTCGGTGCCGCTAATGTCCTCGTTGTCCTCTTGCCTTTGTGGGCTTGCCTCTGACGAGGTGTCTCTTTGAGGCAAGTCCACCACCCTCTCTGGTCCTTCTCAATGCGCCAAGTCCGAATGCTCACTTCTTCCACTCGTGCTTTCTACCGTTTCGAACTCGGTCTCCTCGGCATCTCCTCCCCCCTCAGTTTGGAAGTTACCGGAGTTGCAGAAACGAGGTTGCAGCCTTGAACGCAGCTGATCAATATGGCGCTTCCATATTCTTCCATCGCGACTTTTTACTTGGTACGACCTGGGTCCTGTGACTTGGATTACAGTTGTGTCGACCCACAAAGGATTGCCAGAAAAGTTTCTAGCAAAGACTAAGTCACCTATCTGGAATTCACGGCATTTCCCACTGGATCCGTGTGGTTTTTCTGGTTCGTACGATGGGTGTAGTCGGTCAAGGTGGGAGCGGAGTTTTCGTCCCATTAACAATTCGGCCGGAGTCTTGTTGGTGACGCTGTGCGGAGTGATGTGTTGAAGAAAGAGTATCTGGTTAATCTTATCCTCGATATCGCCATAGTCCATTTTATGTAGGGTCTTTTTGACAAATTGTACCATGCGCTCGGCTCTTCCATTGGCCGCAGGATGTACCGGAGAAGTTAGCGCATGGCGAATACCATGGTCCGTCAAATACTGTTCAAAAGAAAGCGCGGTAAACTGGGGGCCGTTGTTGGATACCAGAACGTCTGGCAGTCCATGGGTTGCGAATAATCTGTCCAATTTCCTGATGACGGATTCGGTTGTGGTACTTTTCATTTCATGGATTTCAAGCCAGTTTGAGTAGGCATCCACCGTTACTAGGAATGTGTGTCCTTTAGTAGGTCCCGCAAAGTCAATATGAATACGGGACCATGGTCCCCTGGGTGTTTCCCACTCTGTTGGGGTTGCTTTCGGTGGGGCATTGCTAACTTCCTGGAATTTGCAACTAGTCTTTACCCAGGCCTCGATTTGCTTGTTGATACCCGGCCACCACGCGTAGCTTCGTGCAAGCGCCTTCATGCGCACGATGCCGGGGTGGCCTTCATGCAAGGTTTTCAATACTGCTCATTGCAGCCGCTCTGGGACGACGACTCTATCCCCCCAAATTATGCAGCCTTTCTGGGAAAACAGTTCCGTCTGTCGATTCTTGAAAGGACTGAAGTTGTCAGGGATTTGATCCAATGGCCATCCTCGCTCGACCCAGCTAAGAACTCACGCCAAAACGGGATCGCGTTTGGTTTTGATCGCGATATCTCGAGCTGTCAGTGGTGGTGATTAAAGTGTCTCAATCTGGAGCGTTGCGACGGTTGGAGCTGGGTCGTCAATGGTTTCCAGAAGTGGTGCATGGCTTAGTGCGTCAGCGTGGGGGATGGCTTTCCCCGGGTGGTGTTGCAGCTTATAATTATATGCAGCCAAGAATTCCGACCAGCGAGTCATTCTGGGAGATAATATATAAGGGGTTGGTTTGTCCCCCACTATAATTCCCAGCAAAGGTTTGTGGTCAGTAACTATAGTAAAAACTCGCCCATAAATATATTCATGAAATCGTTTAACAGCAGAAACGACAGCAAGAGCCTCTTTATCGATTTGACTATAGTTACGTTCAGCTTTTGATAGCGTTTTTGAAAAGTAGGCAATAGGGGCTTCACTACTGTTTGGTAACACATGGCTCAAAATGGCACCCACTCCGAATGGTGATGCATCACATGTAATCGTTAAAGGCAAAGTCTCATTATACTGCATCAAAACAGTGTCTGAAGTCAATAAGTTCTTTACTTGTTGGAACGCGTGCTCCTCTCGGTGTCCCCAGACCCAGGTTGCCTTTTTGTCCAACAGATGATGTAGGGGCTCAGCTACGGTCGCTTTGTGGGGCAGGAACACATTGTAAAAATTGATAAGGCCCAGGAAAGCTTGGAGATCAGTCTTATTTCTGGGCCTTGGGGCGTTTTTGTTTGCCCTTAGCTTGCTATCGGTGGGGTGAATGCCTTGTTTATCGATTAAGTACCCCCAAAATTCTACTTTATCCGTACACAGTTGACACTTATTTTTTTTTACTTTAAGGCCAGAGTCTTTAAATTTCTGGAGAACTAACCTCAGGCCTTCCTTTAGTATTTCTCTAGTCGGAGCAGCAATTAAAACATCATCAAAATAAGGTACAACCCCTTTTATACCCTGTAGTAGTCTCTCCATCAAGCTCTGAAAAATTCCTGGGGCCACGCTAACTTCGAATTGGAGTCGGTTGCACTTAAATGCACCTTGGTGCAAAACAATCATTTGTGCCTCTGCCGTTTTTTTATCTACAGGCAGTTGTTGGTATGCCTGTGCTAAATCCAATTTAGCGAAGACTTTTCTGCCCCCCAGGGAATGGAGAAGGTGTTGTACCACCAGTACCGGGTAAGCGTTCTGCTGAAGGGCGTGATTCAGGGTGGCTCGGTAGTCCCCACAAATTCTTAACGATCCATCCGGCTTGATGGGTGTTACGATTGGGGTTTCCCAGGGAGCGTGGTCGGTTGGTTCTAACACACCCTGGGCTTTTAATTTATCAAGCTGCTCATCAATCTTTGGTTTAAGGGCAAATGGAACTCGACGAGGCTTAAGGCGGGTGGGAGCTACTTCGGGGTTAAGGTTAAATGATATCGGGGTCCCCTTGTACTCGCCTAATTTATCTGTAAAGACGTCCTGGAACTCCCGTACGATGGCCTCTTCCCAGTCGTCGCTGTTGGTTCGGTGAATGCCGGCTACTTCAATTCCAAGTGGGGCGAACCATTGGAGGCCTAACAAACTAGGCCGATCCCTGTCGACTACGGTTAGTGGTAGGGATGCAGTACAATTTTTAAATGAGACACGGACTTTGCTGGATCCAACGACTGGAATTCGATTTCTCTGATAGTCCTTAAGTATGATTCTTTGGAATCTGAGGTCTTGCCGCCGGACGGTGGGAATTAACTGTTTAAGGGTCTTCCAGGAAACCATCGAGAGGGACGATCCTGAATCGACTTCCATCATGCAGGGCTGGTTTTCGATGGCGACCTTCACCCGGATTTTCTTGGCATCTAATGATGAGGCATGACCAATCGTAATGGTTTGTTGTGCCTCTTCTCGTTTCGTTGACTGGGCTGGTGGTTTGTTTCTGTAGGAATGGTTGTTCCATTGGTGGGTTAAGTATTCCCAATTCACAGGACGACTTCCTGTGGGCTGGCGGTAGTTGTTCCCCCTCTGAGGTGGGTTAGATCCTTGCTTGTTTCTACAGACTCTTCCGATGTGACCTCTTTTCCTGCACACATGGCAGAGCGCGTCGAGGAATTTGCAGTCTGATCATGGGTGGTTTGCCCCACAACCAGCGCATTGGTACTGCACTCTCTGGTTACATTGATGGCATTGGTCTCATTCAGACTGGAGCCGGTTGACCTCTTCTTCATCACTTTCTGATGACGATTCAAGGTCCTCGTGGTGGGCTGTCGTTGCCTGTCCTTCCAGGTGAGGTGAGATTTCGCCAGCGAGTTGGCGGAGCGGGGCGTGGGTGCGGCGCATTCGGGCAGCCAACTTCCTGGTTGCTTCTGCTGCAGTAGTGTCAGCAATGGCATCTGTAAGGCTAATGTCACCTTTCGCCATCAGCTTACTTTGTGTCACTGGTGCATCTAATCCCAGAACTATTCGGTCTCTCAGGGCCTCTTCAAGGTCGGCGAACCCACAGAGGCCTCCCAAATTCCGGAGATCTGCAATGAAATCTGCAACGCTTTCTCCCTTCCGTTGGTCTCTCTGATGAAATTCATGCCTTCAAACAAGCATTGGTACGGTCGAAGGGGCTCGAGGACGTCCCAGTCAATGGACTTCACCTCAGTCGGTTTGGCTAGTGCCTTGGCCATCTTAAACACGGTCGGCCCGCAGTGAGTTAGGAATACAGCTCACTTCTTTCCAGTAGTGGCATCCTTCAAGTTGTTGGTCTCCAGAAACATCTGGAATCGGTCCATATATGAGTCCCAGTCTTCTTGTGCCGGGTCGAATGGAGCGGGTGGTATGACGCTGCTAGACATGGTTCAGCCATTGGTGCGTCTTCAGCCACGTGCTCTGTTTAGCGCTCTGTAGTGCTCAGTCAGCTCTGACGTCTCCAAATCCCACCCTCATCACCAGTGTTAAGTTCTGCGCATGGGCGCAAGAAGTGGAGATGAGACAATGAACAGTGAACTTCAACTCTTTATTTAACATTATGGAACAGAGCAAAAACTACGGCAGCAATAGCCCTTTTTATGGGCAAGCTGCCGATCAAACAACCAATAAGAAACAGGAAGCGTTAGCTCCCTTAACCAATGAAAGAGGGCCGCAAACAGCCAATCATATTCTCCTGAACGGACCAATCAGATGTCGCTATTATCGGCCAATCAGAAGTGCAGGGCCAGAACCCTGCACTTTTCTAAAGGTTTTAATAATCTTTATTTAAGCACTTTTATTAATTCACAACAGGATTTTTTTTTCCCTAATTCACTGATTGCAATCGTATGGGCACCGTGCTACTATTAAACAATTGAATTCATGGAACCAAGGTTGAAATTGGACCGAATTGGCTGTCACATGATTGCCTCTGCCCAATGACAATTTGGGTTTTAATCAAAAGAAGCCACTGTCTGATCCAAAAAAGTCGAGAAAGCAAGCCTCATTGGGGCCAGAGGCATTATTTATACTTTTTTTAGGAGGAAGCTTTATCTCCGCTCGCCCGCTCCCATTTTGCCTCCTAATCTGAAGTTTTATCTGGAATGAGCGACTGCTTGTATGAGTGCCTTCATCTTTTGCGGTCACCGCTTGTCTGTTTGTTCCTGCCGCCGCTCCTGCAGTCGCCGCCGCTCTGCTCACCCTGTAGGGCTTCTGCCCCACTTGTCCCCCTCCCATCTTATTGTTTGGCACTGTCAGGCAAGCGCTTCGCACCTCACAAATATTTAAGCACCTCCAATCTGACGCCTTGAGTCATTAATAAAGTAATCTATTAATCTTCAAAGTTTTGACATTGCCGGCTCCACGTCTCAATACCATCAGAAAACTGCACTTGGTCCACCACCAATCTTAAGGAAAGAAATAATTTCTAAACTTAAGGCAAGCATCAGAATGAGGTGGGAGTTCCCACCCCTCCTCAAGACCTGGCATCTTTTGGCATTTCTCCGGGGGGATGGTGGTCCACTTTTCTGAACGGTACACTACAGCGCACAATTGGCGGCCGATCTTGGCATGTATAGTGTGGAAGGACTTTGTCCAGGAGCTTCACTTCCCTGGATAGAACAGAAGTCAGACCGGTGAGGTCATGGGTGTATCCTGAATTGGCTGGACATAAGTAGATGGTAAAAACAGACACTCAAACCATAGACATAGATTTCACAAAAAAAGTGGTGGGATCACAAGAACAATCCAGAATATTAACAAATCCCACTGGAATCAGCTGTCTCATTGTTTTCCCCTTTCAATAAAAATTGGTGAGTCTTGATGTCAAGGAAGTACATCAAAATTAAATATCAGAGTTTTAAAAATTATCAGGCATGTAAACCGACCAAAGAACTGGAAGGACCGTAAAACTGATCGCCTGACAAAATAAGATTGTTTGAAGACATCTTTTGGTTTGCTTTTCTTTCAATTTGCTCATTCAACAATGTTGCAGGTTTGGACAGAACAGTTCTTCAATCGCCTCAAGTAAAACAGAAAACAAAAGAGGGGAGGGGACAATGGAAGGAACAGGAGGATTCAGTAATAAGGGGTAGAAAAAGCAAAGGTGCCATGTGGGAAGGGAAAGGAAGAATGGTGTGAGGCATTCCTATATATTTCAAGGATGCCCTAGTATACCCCATGCTACTTTGAGTACTTTTGAGATTCTGAGTTAATCCTGGAAATTGTTTGCAAGCTGTTCAAATAAACTGGTTGCTCCACCTTCTCATGAAGGACATCTGAGCAAAACAAAAAAGAACAACAGGCCCTTTTCATTTGGAGCAAATCAACCCCCACAATATGGAAGGAAAGCTGGTGGGGAGGAGTGGGATATTGTAATAGTAACCGTTTCCATTTTGAATTTTATGTTATTTATAAGAAGAGTGAGTGGGGAGAGGGCTCCTTAGAAATATACAAGTTGGTGGGGGCTGTTTTAATTTTCTTGCTTTACTTCAAACAAAGCTCTGCTGAAGTGTAGGCGCTATCAATCTTCTTGGCCAAAATGCCTTGACAGGTTCTGGCCCTTAAGAACACATGTCGAGCTTCTTGCTGTTTCCGAGGTGAAATGTGGCAGAGAAAAGAAGAAGAAAAGAGAGAAACTCCAGTAAATAAGCAAAAGGACTGCTGCTGATTTTCCCAAATGGATCCTGTTGTGTATGCATAAAACTAATAAAGATAACTTGAGCTTGGAGTAAAGTGCAGGGTTCTGGCCCTGCACTTCTGATTGGCTGTTAATGGCAGGATCGGATTGGCCCATTCCTGGGAATCCGATTGGCCATTAACAGAGAGTTCCTATTGGGGAGCTAGCTCTCCTCGATTGTTATTGGTTAATAGTTATTGGGTTTGCCTATTTAAGGTGGGTTATAACTGCCATTGAGTTGAGAAGTTACTATGTAAATAAAGAGCTGAAGTTCACTGTTCAGAGGCTTGTCTCCATTCTTTCTCACCCATGCTCCAAACATGACACTGTCGACGAGGGTGGGATTTGGAGACATCTGAACCAACGAAACTTCAAGAACATCGAGCACGTGACAGATGACGCTACACAACGGAACCATGTCCGTCGTTGTCGTACCACCCGCTCCGTTCGATCCAGTCCAGGAGGACTGGGAGTCCTACATGGATCGCTTCCAAATGTTCTTGGAAACCAACAACTTAAAGGACGCCACACATGCCTGTCTCGGCCTCCGTCCCTGGACAAGCTTGTCTGAGTCACAAAGATCAGTTAAAAACTTTGATGCACCATTCCGCTTCCTAAGGCTTTCCCCCATTTGTTTGTTCTCCCCCATCCTCCCCACTGCCTTCGCCTCTCTGTTGGGGCGTTGCCTTCCTTTCTCAGACACTGAATCCTGAGGAAGGAAGCTGGTGGCGGGATCCACAGGCAAAAGCATCAGAGACACCAACCCTCCTTTGCCCCCACCCCAAGGAAAGTTTATTTTCCCCAAACTTGTTTAGTGTGTGATTTGAGCTGGAGATGGCCTCCTCTTGTCTTGCTGTCCTAGAGTTGGGAACCTTGACAGTAATGAAGAGTGACAGATTACTCTTCAGCGAAGCAGCTGATGCATTAATTATAATTTGTGGTATGACTAATATGAACATTAGCTTGGCTAGAGGAAGGTTTGTGAGATGGAGACGAAGCAGTTCCTCGAGCTGAAGGAAAAGGGGGCCCTGGAGAGCAGGTGTGCAAGGGGTCAACACAATGGCTTTGCTGTATTTGCAGGGTGGCCATTTTGTTGTAGTTGAGGTGTTTTTATGCTCTAGAAAGTGAGTGGGAGCAATTTCCCACCACCAATACCACTCTCTTCTCAACAGGCTCAGGTGTCCTCAAAAGGTCTAACTGGGGGCAATATTTCCACCCATTCCATGGCACTTGTCTCTTCTGTGGTTGTTTTCTTCCTCAACAGAATCTCTGGAGATCTCTGAAAATGCTAATAGGGGCTTCAGGAGACAAAGAACTGCTTATACCAACACGCAACTTTTGGAGCTGGTGAAGGAATTTCATTTCAACAAGTACCTGTGTAGACCAAGGAGAGTGGAGATAGCTGCTCTCCTAGATCTGACAGAGAGGCAAGTCAAAGTCTGGTTTCAAAACAGGCGAATGAAGCACAAGAGGCAGACCCAGTGCAAGGAGAATCAGAATAGCAAAGGGAAATGCAAAGGTTTGGGGGACCCTGAGAAAACAGAAAAGGAGAAATCTCTTTTTGAGCAAGCCCTCAACAAAGTCTCAGGGGCTCTTTTGGACAGGGAAAGGTACCCTTTTCAACAGAATGCCCTGGATCAGGTGCCTCCAAGCCTCCACAACGGAGAGTCCCAAACTTTTCCAGGTTTGACTTTAACTAGCAATGAGAAAAATCTCAAACATTTTCAGCACCAGTCACCCACTGTTCCAAATTGCCTCTCAACAATGGGCCAGAACTGTGCAGCTGCCCTGAATAATGATAGTCCGGAGGCCCTGGAAGCCTCTTCTTTGCAGGACTTCAGTGTTTTCTCTACAGATTCCTGCGTACAGCTTTCTGACGTCTCCCCCAGTTTGCCACCATCCCTTGACAGTCCTGTAGATATTTCAGCTGACAAGTTTGACTTTTTCACAGATACATTCACCACAATTGACTTGCAGCACTTGAATTATTGAGAAAGCACAGACCTTTATGTGCCAAGGGTTATATCTTTTTCTTCTCTCTCCACCTTTGTTTGATTCCCGCCCTTTCTCAGCATTTTAGGTTGCCCCATCTGATGTGTTGGAGAACTATGTTGCGTTCAGTTGAGCCTAGCCACATTTTAGGTCCTTCTATGAAAGCAACATATATGGCCTGTGAGAAAGTGATCATATCAAATTTGTATCTTTTTTATTTTTGTATTACATTAGGGTGCATTATAAGTATTTTGGGTAGAATAAATTGTTTACAAGAACCCTTTCATCTCTCTCTTCATGAATAGCACAAGGAGTTACCCCTTCCCCTCTTTTGGCCTGAAACAATGCCAAACAATTTGGTCACAGACCTCTCTCCTTTTTCATGGGAAAGACATTGGAAGAAGCTACTGAAATTGTTTACCTTTCTTTCCTCCCCATCGCCCAAAATGCAGTGTTACAATTCTTCCCATGTTCAACAACTTAGAAAATCTTTGCCATTTATTAAAAACATTTTCCCCATTTAATACATATCACATATTGAAGTAAAAATATGGAAACACTGCTTTGGTGCTATTAAAAGTATTGAGTTTGTCTCACACATGTATATATGAAATAATATTTTGCAAAAGGAAAAAGCAAATGCTCCAAGGAGGATGCTGCATTTTTGCAAACAGATCAAAATTTATACAGTAACTTTATTTTTTACAAACCATATCTTTGAAGGGAACATTGGTGCAGGGAACCAACAAATATACATTTCTGATG
Organism: Hydrophis major; assembly: GCA_033807585.1. Lineage (NCBI taxonomy): Eukaryota > Metazoa > Chordata > Lepidosauria > Squamata > Elapidae > Hydrophis > Hydrophis major. The sequence continues at coordinate 5,553,164 of JAUCBL010000017.1, forward strand.
GTTTTCCCAATCGTCCAAAGGTCCAAGTAACATCTAAAAGAGAGGAAATCAAACAAGCCATTTGGCAAAAGCTAGTTATTAACTGTGCAAGTCATATAAACTGTAGGTTAAAAATTAGGCTTAAAGAACAAAAGCTCATGCTGAAGGTGGAGAAAAGGCATTCTCACTAAAGCTAGTTCTGAACTAGGTTAACAAGTGATTTTTTAGCCACCCCACCAAAACACAAAAAATGAACAGGCCCATCTAAAAGTGCTGTTAATTGATGGTTGTGTGTGTGTATGTGTCCTCTAGTCCAGATTAAATGTTGGTATGTGTTCTTTTGTCCCACAAACTAGCAGCCTGTGATAGCAGATGTGATTTGTTTTCTGGGTATGTATGTCCCAATCTCTCCTTTTCTCTTTGTAAGGATTTAGAGGGAAAGAAAGTGGTTCAGGCTTTAGGGGATGCATTTGCTAGTCCTGCTCCTGGTGTGTTTATTTTGGTGGCAGATTGCTTCCCTGTTTTGCAACCCACCCAAGAGGGGTGGTACAGAACTGGGTGCGTAACAGCTGGAAGGACTGGATGCAATTCTTCCTAAACTCATAAATCAAACGCTTTCTGTCAGTGAGAATGTCATCAAAAAGAACAGTTGCACAAACACATGCACAAATAACAATCCTTTTATGTATTTCCTGGGGTAGGGGATCCCCATCTAAAACCATTAAGCTTGGAGGTGGCTAATCATGATTGTTTTTTATTGCTGTTAAAACAGCTGTTTGGCTAAGCTTCAGGTGTGGCAGGGAATTGCCTTTCTTTTACTTTTTTTCCTTCCATCTTCGTCTAGCATGAAGATCGCTCTTTCGGAGCAGATTTCCTTCGAAGAAGCACATTTTCGTTTTAGTTTATCGACGCTTTATTTTATAGGCAAGCCAGCAGGTTTGTTAGTTTTGGGGAGCCTTTCATTCCACTAACAAAGAAGCCTTCGACACAATTCAATTGACTCCAGACCCTAAGCAGAATCCACCCTGAGACCATAACTATGCTGAGACATATAGTTCTCACAGACAAAAGAGAGCGAGTGAGCAAGAAATCCTAACAATGATTCCGGAATATAATGGTTTTTGGTCAAACTCTTGGATTGTCTAACCATCCGACAAATGCAACAAACGGCTTTGCTCCGTTCAGCATACTGAGAACAGGCCAGCAACAAAGGTGACTGCGCAGGCGAAGACGAAGGGGAGGGGGAGGATCAGGTCTTAGAAAAGGCCTGAGAGGTGAAAGTTTGGAGGGAACTCCGTCTCGTGTTGGAGAATCGAGTTGGAAACTTTGGTAACTACCCTTGCAGGAGAGAACCCCCTTCCCCCCCCTCACCCCCTAACACCCCCTTCTGCTCCCTGGCAAGTTGAGGGTGGCGGGTGGCAGTTGTGTTGGCCTCAGAATGCAAAGCTGTCGGGCAGAGACAGCCTGACAAAGGGGGAAAGTTCCTTGGAACAATGGAAGAGAATAAGGAGGGAGGTGAAGGAAGAAGCAGGCAGAGGAGAGGAAGAGAGCGAGGGCGAGCGAGTGTATAGAAAACAAGATGGATCCTGGAAATCGGGTCAAGAATAAAACTGTTCCAACTATTTTTTCTTACGGTTGGCGTAAGGAAGAAGTGTTATGTTGTGAATGAATAAATGCGTTAATAAAGTTATCAAGAGCTTGAAGTCAAGTGCAGGGTTCTGGCCCTGCACTTCTGATTGGCCGTTAATGGCGACATCAGATTGGTCCGTTCAGGTGAATCTGATTGGCCATTAACGAGCCTCTCCCATTGGTTAATGGAGCTAGCGCTCCCAAGTTTTCATTGGTTAAATAGTTAATATAGTTGCCAAGATAAGGAGGTCCGTAGCAGCCATTGAGCTGAGCTGTCACACCATGTTAACAAAGAGTTTTGAAGTTCACTATTTTACCGGCTCGTCTCCATTCTTCGCGCCCACGCTCAGTACTTAACACTGGCGACGAAGGTGGAATGTGGAGACGTCAGAGCTGACTGAACAACGAAGTTCGATAACCGAGCACGTGACCGAACGCACAACGGCGGAACCATGTCCGGCGGCGTCATACCACCCGCTCCATTCGACCCAGTGCAAGAAGACTGGGACTCTTATATGGATCGTTTCCAAATGTTCTTGGAAACCAACAATTTGAAGGATGCCACTACTGGAAAGAAACGGGCGGTATTCCTAACGCATTGCAGGCCAACCGTATTCAAGATGGCCAAGGCACTAGCGAAACCGGCAGAAGTGAAGTCAATGGACTGGGACGTCCTCGAACCCCTGCTGAGAGCCCACTATGCGCCAGTCGTTCCAACGCTCGTCAGAAGGCATGAATTTTATCAAAGAAGTCAACAGAAGGGGGAAAGTGTTGCTGATTTTATCACGGATCTCTGGAATCTGGGAGGCCTATGTGGGTTTGCTGATCTCGAAGAAGCCTTAAGAGACAGAATAGTTCTGGGATTGGATGCACCGCACATCCAAAGCAAGTTGATGGCGAAAGGCGACATCAGCCTTGCCGATGCTATCGCTGAGGCTTCTGCAGCAGAAGCAACCAGGAAGTCAGCTGCCCGAATATGCCGCAACCGCACCCCAGTTCACCAACCGACCTGCGAAATTTCACCTCAGTCAGAAGGGCAGCTCATAACGGCCCACCATGAGGACCGCTCTTTGTCGTCAGACAGTGACGAAGAAGAGGTCCATCGACTAAGGTCCGAACGGGACCAACGCCAGAAATCTCAATATCAATGCGCTGGTTGTGGGGCAAGCCACCCTCGATCAGAATGCAAATTCCTCGACGCGCTCTGCCATGTGTGTGGGAAACGAGGCCATATCGGACGGGTCTGTAGAAGCCAAATAGGACCCAGCCAGCCCTCGAGGGGGGCTAACTATCGCCAACCGACAGGAAGCCGTCCTGTAAGGCGAGAACCAGTGAACCACCAATGGAACAACCACTCCTACAGAAACAAAACCATAAACCGCCCCACGAAGCGAGAAGAGGCTCACCAAACTATCACAATCGGTCACGCCTCCTCTTTGGATGCCAAGAAGATCCGAGTGAAAGTGGCTATCGAAAACCAGCCCTGCCTGATGGAAGTCGACTCAGGATCGTCTCTCTCGATGGTTTCATGGAAGACCCTCAAGCAACTCATCCCTACTGTCCGGCAACAAGATCTCCGAATCCAAACACTCATACTCAAAGACTATCAGGGGAATCAGATTCCAGTCGTAGGATCCAGTCGAGTCCGGGTATCGTTCAAGAACTGTACAGCATTCCTACCCCTGACTGTGATCAACAAGGACCAACCTAGTCTGCTAGGCCTCCAATGGTTTGCTCCGCTCGGAATTGAGGTGGCAGGCATTCACCAAATCGGTAGCAGTAACTGGGAAGAGGACCTCGTCCAAGAATTCAAGGACGTCTTTGCAGAAAAACTAGGCAAGTACAAGGGGACCCCGATATCATTTAACCTCAACCCCAAAATAGCTCCCATCCACCTTAAGCCTCGTCGAGTGCCATTTGCCCTTAAACCAAAGATTGACGAGCAGCTTGATAAATTAATAGCCCAGGGTGTGTTAGAGCCACCTCCTCCATTCCCTGGGGGTCGGAAAAGTCTTCACTAAACTAGACTTAGCCCAGGCATACCAACAACTGCCGGAAGACAAAAAAACGGCAGAGGCACAGACAATCGTTACGCACCGAGGTGCCTTTAATTGTACCTGGCTCCAATTCGGAGTGAGCGTAGCCCCGGGAATCTTTCAAAGTTTGATGGAAAGACTATTACAAGGAATCAAAGGCGTTGTTCCATACTTTGATGATGTGTTAATCGCTGCACCTACCCCGAAAATTTTACGAGAGCGCCTGAGATTGGTTCTCCAGAGATTCAAAGATGCAGGGCTTAAGGTTAAGAAAAACAAGTGTAAACTATGCACTGATCGTGTCGAATTCTTAGGATATTTGATTGACAGTAATGGCATTCACCCTACCGATAGCAAATTGAGGGCAATCAAGAACGCCCCAAGACCCCGAAATAAAGCCGACCTCCAGGTGTTTCTAGGCCTTATCAATTTTTATAATGTTTTCCTGCCGCACAAAGCAACTGTAGCCGAACCCTTACATCGTTTATTGAACAAGAAAGCAATCTGGGTATGGGAACATAGAGAAGAGCAGGCGTTTCGAAATGTAAAAAAATTATTGACTTCTGACGCTGTCCTAATGCAGTACAATGAGACTTTGCCATTAACGATCATGTGTGATGCATCGCCTTTCGGAGTAGGCGCCACTTTAAGCCACGTTTTGCCAAACGGTAGCGAAGCCCCTGTTGCTTATTTTTCAAAGACGCTTTCAAAAGCAGAACGCAATTACAGTCAGATTGATAAAGAAGCCCTTGCCATTGTGTCTGCTGTCAAGAGATTTCATGAGTATGTGTGCGGCCAAGCCTTTACTACAGTGACTGACCACAAACCTTTGCTGGGAATAATAGCGGGAGATAAGCCAACCCCCGATATATTATCTCCCAGAATGACTCGCTGGTCAGAGTTCTTGGCTGCCTATAATTATCGGCTGCAACACTGCCCGGGGAAGGCCATTCCCCACGCCGATGCATTGAGCCGAGCACCGCTTCCAGAGACCATTGATGACCCCGCGCCAACAGTGACAATGTTGCAGATCGAGACACTTCGAACACCGCCATTGACAGCCCGAGATATCGCGATGGAAATGAAATGCGACCCTACCTTGGCACGAGTTCTCAGTTGGGTCGAGCGCGGATGGCCATTGGACCAGATACCTGATGACTACACCCCATTCAAGAGTCGACAAATGGAATTGTTCTCACAGAAGGGCTGCATTATCTGGGGAGATAGAGTCGTTGTCCCAGAGCGGCTACAATGAGCGGTACTAAGAACCTTGCACGATGGCCACCCCGGCATCGTGCGCATGAAAGCCCTCGCACATAGCTACGCATGGTGGCCGGGCATCGACAAGCAAATCGAGACATGGGTCAAAGCTTGTCTCAAATGCCAGGAAGTAAGCAACGGCCCACCAAAAGCGACCCCAACCGAATGGGAAACACCACGGGGACCCTGGTCCCGTATTCATCTGGACTTTGCGGGACCTACCAAAGGCCACACATTCTTGCTAACAGTAGATGCCTACACGAACTGGCTCAAAATCTACAAAATGAGGAATACAACAACCGAAGCGGTCATCAAGAAACTAGACAATTTACAACACATGGATTACCAGACGTTCTGGTATCCGATAACGGACCCCAGTTTACCGCGTTGTCCTTTGAGCAGTACCTAGCGGACCGCGGTGTTCGCCATGCGCTGACTTCGCCGGTGCATCCTGTGGCCAATGGAAGGGCCGAGCGCATGGTACACTACACAAAATGGACTATGACAATATCGAAGAAAAAATAAACTGGATACTCCTTTTGCAGCATATCACTCCGCACAGCGTCACCAACAAAACTCCTGCCAAATTGCTGATGGGGCGGAAGCTCCATTCCCACCTTGACCGACTACACCCATCGTACGAACCTGAGAAACCACACGGATCCAGTGGGCGATGCCGTACCTTCCAGGTAGGCGACTTAGTATTCGCTAAGAATTTGTCGGGCGATCCGTTGTGGGTCGAGGCGACTGCCGAGTAACCGGCCCCAGATTGTACCTCGTGGAGTGTCGCGATAATAGACTATGGAAGTGCCACATTGATCAGCTACGATCAAGGCTACAGTCAGGAATCTCCGAGTCCCCTGATATCCAAACTGAGGGGGGAGGAGATACAGAGGAAGATGAACTTGGAATAGCAGAAAGTTTTAATGATAGAAACGACGGCGAAACGGAAACACGTGAAGAAGAATTGGGGATGGGAGTGAGTTCGCCTCATGGTGATTCCGAAGATATTGGGGACAACGAGAATTCGAACTCAGAGTTAGAGGCACCCCTTTCGCCAGAAAACGTCCTACCTCAACAAGATTGCAGCCAAATACCGGGTGCAATCCGAAAATCAAATAGACTAACAAAACAACCGGCCTACCTCAAGGACTACGTAACCACACCCCGTAAATGGAACCTGGGGGGAAGGGGTGTTGTGAATGAATAAATGTGTTAATAAAGTTATCAAGAGCTTGAAGTCAAGTGCAGGGTTCTGGCCCTGCACTTCTGATTGGCTGTTAATGGCGACATCAGATGTGAATCTGATTGGCCATTAACGAGCCTCTCCCATTGGTTAACGGAGCTAGCGCTCCCAAGTTTTCATTGGTTGAATAGTTAATAAGTTGCCTATATAAGGAGGTCCATTGCAGCCATTGAGCTGAGCTGTCACACCATGTTAATAAAGAGTTTTGAAGTTCACTATTTTACTGGCTCATCTCCATTCTTCACGCCCACGCTCAGTACTTAACAGGTTATTTTTATTTTCAAAGGCGATTAGCAATGACCATGTTATTGTAGCAGGGAACATGAAATCTGTGTATACCTATGTTCTGTTGTTTAAGCTCTAATATAAACAACACCTGCTAACTTCACTAATCTGGTTACGGTAGTAGCTCTATTATCAACTGAACGTGCTTCCAAATCGTGGCGATTAAGCTGTGGATGTTGCAAATAATGAAAAGGGAGGTCCCGGCTTGCATTTGCAATCTGTGCTTCATATACTCCCATACTAGTTAAACTTTAAAGGGACAAAAGTGATTCTCCCCTGCCCCATTGTTAAAATTTTATTTCCAAAGTTAAAATACAAAAAAATGACAACCTAACACCAGACACTAATAATAGCGTACAAAAAGAATGTCAGAGTTTGCAGCAATCCAACCAGCACACAAGTAAATAATTCAGCAGGATTCATTTATAGAAGAAACTTGTTTATATACAATATAAAACATGATGCATGTATACAATACCCATGAAGCTCTTGCAATGTGGTAACAAGAAGCAGAAGCAACCAGAACTACCAGAGTCACAGAAGCTCTATATTTATACAGACCAGTTACCCTAAGCCATGCCCAGTCTCCAAGCCATCTGGCATGGCTCACAACAGGTGCTGTTTCTTCATCACCAAACAGTTCCCATTGGCTGACTTGTTATTATGTCTATCCCAGCTCATAATTTCTTATATACTGACAAGGAAAAAAATGACAAAGATATACCATGTTTCTCATATAATAAGGCCGGGTCTTTTTTTTTTTTTTTGAGCCCCGAAAAAATGGCTAGGCTGCCTTTTGGGGGGGTGACTTAATTCCCACCCTTGCATCTTTGGGTGGGCAGGTGGCGATAGCTTGGATGTTGACCTCAGCATTGGTATCAGGGTCAACACAGGCAGCACCATATCTGGGTGTGCAACAAAAGTACTTCGTAACGGCAAGCCCCCACACCATTCCCCCCCATTTTGCATGTTTTAATATAGGCCTTAATTTGGGGGGAGGGGCTTAATTTCATTGCATGCTTATAAAACATGCTGGGACTTCCTATTGGGGGAGGCCGTATTGTTGGAGAAACAGGGTAGTCATCAAAAGTGATCTTCTCTTTATTCTTCTGTTGCTTCATGAAAATGACCTGAGCATAGACAGCAAACTTGCAATCAAAGGGGAGGGTTTTTTAATTGGTTGGTAGCTACACACCAGAACTTAGCTGTCCACAAAGATGTCAGAGACCACCTAAAAATAACTGTCTTTACATGGCTAGATTTCAGTGCAGGCTTACATTTTGGTCAACTTCTCCTGGGTCCTAACTTTCATTCTTATCAAAATGGGGACATTAAGTTAGAAGAGCTAACCTAGAGATATAGCTTTTTAGGAAAGAAAATGGCAATCTAATTAAAGACTAGAATGGTATCTGGCAGTGTGAGTGAACTGATACTAGTTAACTATTTAGAATTTGTGAATCCGATAATGCTAATGTCAAGCTTAGGAAATCAGGAGTCCAGGCAGTCCAAAAGAATATTGGTTTATTGTATGTTAACACTCTCTACAAGAATCTGAAATAAGGGTTAAAGCAAATTGGCGGTAGATAAAAGTCAACAGGCATTCAAAGTAGGCACAAAGGACTAGAGGCTGGAGATTGATGATGTGTTTGACACTTTCCTTGGCCTCAGCCTGCTCATCTTGTTAGAAATAAGTAAATTCAAAAATAAAATAGTTTATAAGACACTTAAAGGTTTCACAAATGGGGGTTGGACTAGATGACCTTGTGGGATCCCTTCCAATTCTATTAATCTGTTATCAAATGAAATATATCTCCCTGTATATACATGCTTTGCTTTTATACTTTTGATATGCTCCATTGTTAAGCCTTTTTATATTTTTATCTTATGTATATGCCTTTTATATTATGATGTTTGGGGGGGTGTTATAATCTCTTTGGAAAAATGGTAGTATATGATGAGCTTAGAAAGAGCCCCTGATGAGGGGATGCTACATTCCTTGACGCTAAGGAAAGATGCCACATGGGCAGCCAAAGTAAGAGGTACGGATGAGAACATGACAGAAGGAGACAATTCTCCCTGGAGACATCCTAGGATTAGCTGCAACACCTGAGGGCAAATCCAATGAGTTTGAACTTTGGGAGGGAATGAGTCTCAAGAAGGAGGGAACTTGGGTGATGAGATGAAACTGTATATAAAGTATGTTTTGAGGTTCTAAAGGTGTGGGTTTTTATTTGAACCTGTTTCTTTAGGTTCTAAAGACCACCGGTGCTTTGTAAACTGTCTTATATTTCTTTTTAATAAATCCTCTTTGTTTTCAACGATCCAAGTTCTTTTTTGTTGGCTTTGAGTTATTTCCAACCAATTGGTGGAGAATGCGGGCAACTGCTCTCTTCTGATGCCCTGAATGGCAAAGTCAGATGAGGAAGGCATGCCCCATTGATTTCAATGGTCCACAGTCAGCTCTGCTGTTCAGGAGCATGGAACGAGACACAGATCTGTGTTTAAAATAGAGGTCAGTTGAAAACAGAAAGAGAAGGAAGGGGACCAGGTTTATGGGATTGCTGGAAACAACTGGGCAACTCTGTGCACAGACCAAGGTAAGAAAAATGAACTGTATTGCCTTGGCAGTTAAGAGGGTTAGTTAGAGCTGTGAAAATCTGAGACTTGTGTGGGAGTTGTATGGAGACAACCCTAGCAGTCCTTGGGCTGCATTGAAGGTCGAATAAAGGTCTTTGTAGATCTTGATCTTTAAAATAAGCCAGTGTTTGCTGGGAGATTCAGGTTGATAGAGAAGATTTTGGAACTTTAAAAAGCTAGCATCTGCTGGGAGATTCAGGCTCTCTAGGGCAGAGACAGACTTTTAGTGGCAGTAAGAGGTGTCTTTTGCTCTGGCCAGGTGCCAACTGTGTTTGTCCAAAGGTCTCACTGGAACAAGTTGGTAAGGATTGCTCCAGTCTGGTAACTAATCATGGCAATTCCACTGGGTCTCAAGAGAAATGTGTGGAAGAAGTGTAGTTCAAACTTGCTCTTGAGAGCCCTGGCAAACGATGTGTAAAAAAGCCAGCTTTTGCTGGGAGATTCAAGCTAAAAAGGGAACATGCCCAGGTCAGAGACACATAATAACTATCTACTTAAAATTTTTATTTTTAATCCCTTTTAATTATTTAGTGCTTAAGGAGATAGAACAATGGGTGTAACTTCAAGTAAAAGTGAGAAGTTCATTAAAACAATTAGGAAGAATCCCAAATTGTAAATAGACCTGAGTAGTCCTTTAGGGAAAAATATTTAGAGGTTGGGAATCCCCTCCATACAGTACATTGGGGCTGACCAAAGAAGATATGGTTAATTTATGCTGTTATGTATGGTAGAAAGAACTAAAGAAAATGTTAAGTTTGAGCATGGGCGAGAAAGAATATTAGTAAAACCCGCCTTATATAGGCAACCCTTGTAACGTTTAACCAATAACAAGCTACGAACGCTAGCTTTTATAACCAATAAGAACTCTCTGTTAAGGGCCAATCGGATTCCCCGGAACGGGCCAATCTGGTCCAGCCACTTAACAGCCAATCAGAAGTGCAGGGCCAGAACCCTGCACTTACTCCAAGCTCACACTTTATTAATTATATTGCATACACAACACCCCTTCCCCCTGGTTTCTTAGTTCAGGGCGCAGTTACATAGTCCCTTAAATAGGACGGTTGTCTTTTTAGTCTTTTTGATTTTCGTTGTATCGGCTGGATGCAATCTCGCTGAGGTAGATCGTTGTCTGGTAGTGGGGCCGTCTCTGGTTCAGAGTTCACTTCTACATCGTTGCCCACATTTTCCTCGATTCCCTGAGGTGCAGACGTTTCTCCCTCCGGCTCCACTTCCTGAGTTTCAATTAGATCGTCGTTTCCCTTGAACGGGTTTCCTAGGGCTTCATCTTCTTCCGTACCTCCCCCCCCTCAGTTTGGTCATAGGGGAGTGGCGAATTGGCTGGTACAAGCCGCGACTGTAATTGGTCGATATGCCGTTTCCAAAGTTTATCGTCAAGGCATTGCACGAGGTAGGATCTAGGGCCGGTTACACATACTACTGTCGCTTCCACCCACAACGGGTCGCCCAATAGGTTTTTTGCATAAACCAAGTCTCCTACCTGGAAGGTGCGACAGCAACCCCTGGATCCTAGTGGTTTCTCTGGTTCATACACAGGGTGCAACCGGTCAAGGTGGGAGCGGAGCTTTCGCCCCATTAGCAGCTCAGCAGGAGTTTTGTTGGCGATGCTATGTGGGGTGATGTGTTGCAAAAAGAGGATTTGGTTGACCTTGTCGTCAATGTTGTCGTAGTCTACCTTTTGCAAGGTTTTCTTCACAAATTGAACCATGCATTCTACTCGGCCATTGCTCGCAGGGTGTGCAGGCGAGGTGAGCACATGGCGGATGCCGCGGTCAGCAAGGTACTGCTCGAACGCTAGTGCAGTAAATTGTGGGCCGTTATCGGATACCAGGACGTCTGGTAATCCGTGGGTTGCAAAGAGTCTGTTTAGAATCTTGATGACCGCCTCGGAGGTCATAGTCATCATGCGATGAATTTCGAGCCAATTCGAGTAGGCATCGATGGTAAGCAGGAAGGTGTGGCCCTTGGTTGGCCGCGCGAAGTCCAAGTGAATTCGGGACCAGGGTCCACATGGTGTCTCCCACTCAGTAGGCATGGCTTTTGGTGGGGCATTGCTGACTTCTTGGCATTTGGGACAAGCTTTAACCCACTGTTCGATTTGCTTGTCAATGCCCGGCCACCATGCGTAGCTTCATGCAAGGGCTTTCATTCGCACGATGCCGGGGTGGCCATCATGCAAAGTTCTCAGCAGCGCTTTTCGGAGCCGTTCTGGAATAACGACTCTATCGCCCCAGATGACACAGCCTTTCTGGGAGAAGAGTTCGGTCTGTCGAGTTTTGAATGGTGTGAAGTCATCTGATAACTGATTCAATGGCCATCCGCGTTCTACCCAGCCTAGGACGCGTGCTAGGGTGTGGTCGCCTTTGGTTTCTCTCGCGATAACTCGGGCGGTCAGTGGCGGCGAGTTGAGCACTTCGATTTGCAACGTGGTTACCGTTCATGCCGGATCGTCGAGAGTCTCTGGAAGCGGTGCTCGGCTCAATGCATCAGCATGGGGAATGGCCTTCCCCGGGCGGTATTGCAGCCGATAGTTATAAGCAGCTAAGAATTCTGACCATCGAGTCATCCTAGGGGATAATATGTAGGGAGTTGGCTTATCTCCGGCTATTATCCCCAATAATGGCTTGTGGTCAGTCACAACAGTAAAAACCCTACCATACACGTATTCATGAAATCTTTTCACAGCTGAGATAATTGCGAGGACTTCTTTATCAATTTGTCCATAGTTCCGCTCCGTTTTTGACAGAGTCTTTGAAAAATATGCAACAGGGGCTTCGTTCCCATTAGGCAGTACGTGGCTCAAAATGGCGGGGGTTGAAATATAAAGGCAAAGAGATTCTGGTCTTGAAACAAGTACCTAGAAAAATGAGACAGGTTAGAAGAGAGTCTCGATTTTTGACTAAAATGGCTGATTCCAGAAGGATTAATGTTTATATGGCAAGAACAGAGATACAGAATTGATTCAATTGCGAAAGCAGAAATGTTTTATGAGGAAGTTTTCGAAAGAAGAGAAATGGAGATGGAAAAAGAAAAGATTTTAACTGAATTTGAAGAGGACCAAATGGAGATGGAAAAGGAAGAAGGCGCAATAGGTGGACAAATGGAGATCAAAGAACGACATGAAATAAGATCCACGAGAGCTGTTTGACCTAAATATAAAGCATAACTATGGGGGAGAAAAAACTGATTTCCATGAATATAAATGGACTGAACTCAGCTATCAAAAGAAGGAAAACTTTTTATAAATTAGAGAAGCTAAAATTTGATATAATTTGCTTACAAGAAGTACACATTAAAAAACAACATGAACAATTATTGATACGACCAAAGTTAGGGAAAATATTTACTTCTCTGACTCATTGTAAGAAAAGAGGAGTGGTTTTGTACGTCAAAGAAACCACTCCAGCCAAATTGATTTATACGGATGAAGATGGAAGAGTATTAATAGTTGAAATAGTGGATAATAATATAAAAACTCTCTTGGTTGCAATTTATGCCCCAAATGATAAGCAAGAAGATTTTTATAAAAAATTACATATGAAAATGATTGAACTGGACTATGTTAACATACTTATGATGGGGGATTTTAATGGAATTGTAGACAATAAACTGGACTATACAGCAAAAACAACACGACAAAATAGGAAAACTCTCCCTAAATCCTTTCTTAAAATGACAGATGAACTAAATTTGAAAGATATATGGAGAGAAAGAAATACTAAAACTCAACAATATACTTTTTATTCAAACAGGCATTTATCGTGGTCCAGAATAGATATGATTTGGACATCAACAGAATTATTATCTAATATTCAAGAAATGAATATTGAAACAAGTACGTGGGCAGACCATAATCCAATGACAATTAAATGGAAAGGACAAAAAAGAAGATCTAGATGGACATTAAACAATACTATTCTAAAGGAAAAAGATTTTACACAATGGATGGAAAAAGAATTGGCCTTCTTCTTCAATGAAAACAAAAAAGAAGATACTTCAATACAGAATGTTTGGGATACAATGAAGGCATATGCAAGAGGATTAATAATTGACTATATAAAGAAAAAGAACATTAGGAAGAGGCAAATGATTAAAGCTCTAGAAGATGACCATAAAAAACTGGAAAAAGAATTACAGAAGATGACACAGAAAAAAGATATCAAACTTAAAATGGACATAATTAAACATAAAATGGATCAAGCAGAGAAAGAAGAATTGGCACAAAAAATTAGAAGTGCTAAACAGAACTATTTTGAAGATGCAAATAGGCCAGGTAGATGGTTAGCATATAAGTTGAGAAAAGAGAAAGAATCAAGGAAAATATCACAGTTAATAGATGATCATGGTCAAATTTGTTATGGTAATAAGGAGAAAAAGGCAATCATTCGAGATTTTTATGGACAATTATATAAACAAGAGGATCTTGATGAGGAAAAAATTAAACAGTATTGACAAAATGCTAACCTACCTAAGATACCTGATGAAACTCGGAAAATGTTAGAAAGTGCTATAACAATGATGGAATTAACTGAAGCACTTAACAAACAGAACAATGGAAAAGCACCAGGACCAGATGGTTTCCCGGCAGAATTTTACAAAACACTACAAGAATCGTTGAGTATTCCACTGTTAGAAGTCATGAATGAAGTTATGATAAATAAGAAAATACCTGAAACATGGTCAGAAGCTTATATTACACTCATTCCAAAAGAAGGGGTTGACCCATTACAAATTAAGAACTATAGACCTATTTCTTCATTGAATGCAGACTAAAAAATCTTTGCTTCAATCTTGGCAGAAAGGCTTAAAAAATACCTAAATAATTTTATTCACTCTGATCAGAATGGATTTTTACCAAAGAGACAGATTAAAGACAATATGAGGGTAATCCTGGACACATTGGAATATTATGAGGCGCACTCCGAAAAACAAATGGCTTTGATATTCCTAGATGCCCAAAAGACATTTGATAATGTGAACTGGAGATTTATGTTATTACTATTGGAACAGATGGGCTTTGCTAGAAAATTTATCCAAGCAATAGAAGCCGTATATTATAAGCAAACGGCAAAAGTAATGATAGATGGAGAATTCACAGACTCTATTAATATAAAAAAAGGTACAAGACAAGGATGCCCATTATCTCCTTTGTTATTTGTATTGACCTTGGAAGTCTTAAACAGAAATATTAGAGAGGATAAAAACATAAAAGGAATGAAAGTCAAAAAGGAGGAATTCAAATTGCAAGCCTTTGCGGATGACTTGGTCTTTATTTTGGAAGACCCTTTAGAGACAGCTTTAAAACTATTGGAAAAGATAGAGATGTATGGTGAGATGGCTGGTTTAAAAATAAATAAAGACAAAACAAAGATTTTGACAAAGAACATGTTATTAAGGCAAAGAGAAGAGCTGGCAGATTTATTGAAAATTCAAGTTATGAACAAAGTTAAATATTTGGGGATATATTTGACGTCAAGATGTACTACATTGAAAGAGAATAATTATATTAAGCTGAAACAGCAGATAGCATCTGACCTGAAAAAATGGGAAAACCTACAATTGTCATTGATAGGTAGAATTTCAACAATCAAGATGAATATTTTACCCAGAATTTTATATTTGTTTCAAACAATACCAATTAGGTTAAGTAAGGATTACTTCAAAGAACTAAATAAAATTGTGTTGAAGTATATATGGCAAGGTAAGAAAGCGAGAATAAAATTAAAACTTTTACAGGATGCTAGAATTAGAGGAGGATTTGGCCTTCCAAATTGGGAGTTGTATTATCAAGCTGCAAACTTAATGTGGGTTAAAGAATGGATAACGTTAAGAAAGACTAGATTGTTGACATTAGAAGGTCATGATTTATTATTGGGTTGGCATGCTTTTTTATGGTATAAGGGAACAAAATCACAGGGTTATTTTAGAAGGCATTATATACGGGAATGGTTATGGTTGAATTGGGAGAAAATTAAGAAACAATGTTATTTGAAAATTCCAGTTTGGTTATCAACTATTGAAGCTTTTTCGTATCCTATAACTTATAAGAAGGAACAAACAGTTAGATATGGGGAAATATTGGATGAAAAGGGTGAACTTAAAACGATGCAAAATTTAGAAGAACAAGGTATAAAGATGAATTGGTTTTCATATGCGCAAATACATGCAAGGTATTTTAAAGATTCTAAAATAGAAGGATTTTATGATAAATTGACTGACTTAGATAGGATTTTGACAGGTACTGATGAAAAAGTGATTAAAAAATTATATAGTTATTTGTTGGAAATTAAATTAGAGGAAGAACAAGTTAAAGAAACAATGATTGCTTGGGGGAAGAATTTTGGATATGGGATTGATTTAGAGAAATGGCAAAAACTGTGGTCACAAAATTATAAAATGACAATGTCAACAGCATATAAAGAAAATTTGTATAAGATGTTTTACAGGTAGCACTTTCCCCCGACAAGAATAGCAAGAATGTTCAAGAATAAATCTGAAAAGTGCTGGAAATGTCATCAGATACCTGGCTCATATTACCATATGTGGTGGACTTGTGAGGAGGCCAGGAAATATTGGATTAGAATTCGCATATGGCTGGAAAAAATGACAAAGAAACATATAGATTTGAAACCAGAGATTTTTGGGGGGGGAATCGTACCTAATATATATAATAAAAATTTAAAATATCTGATTATAAATGTATTAACAGCAGCTAGGATTGTATTTGCTAAACATTGGAAGAGTGAGAAAATACCAATAAAGGAAGAAATTATTAAGAAAATATTGGAATGTGCTGAAATGAGTAGATTGACATTTGAAATTAGAGAACAAGAAGATAAACAATTTTATGAAGTTTGGGATCTTTTTTATCAATGGTGAGATAATACAATATGACAAGAATATTTAGAAATCTAGGAAATAATGAATATATAATTTTTCTTGGTTTTGATAATTTTTAAGAATATTTTATTATGATAAATTTGATATGATTTCATGATTTGTCATAAAATAATTTAACTTAATTATAGTTATCTCGCTTAAGTATGAATTAGTAAAATTATTGTCAAATGATTGTTCAATAATGATATTGGGATATTTTATTGATGATTGATAATGTGAGTTATTATGTAATATGATTATTCTGATGACTATGAAATGGATGCACAAAAGGGAGTGGTAAACCAACCGATACACTGTAAATTTATGAAGAATGTTATAATTTTTTTTTTGTTTTTATTTTTATTTTTTTTTCTATGTCATGTTTTATGTCTTATATCTTTTTTGTTTGTTGTTAAAATCAATAAAACTTTTACCCCCCCCCCCCCCCAAAAAAATGGCGCCCACCCCAAAAGGCGATGCATCACAGGTTATAACTAACGGTAAAGTCTCGTTATACTGCATGAGTACAGAGTCAGAAGTGAGCAGTTTTTTAACATTTCGGAACGCCTGTTCTTCACGGTAACCCCATAACCAATTTGCTCTTTTATCTAACAATTGGTGTAATGGTTCAGCGACAGTTGCTTTGTGCGGTAAAAATACATAATAAAAATTGATGAGGCCTAGGAACGCCTGGAGATTGGCCTTGTTTCATGGCCTGGGAGCG
Organism: Hydrophis major; assembly: GCA_033807585.1. Taxonomy (NCBI): domain Eukaryota; kingdom Metazoa; phylum Chordata; class Lepidosauria; order Squamata; family Elapidae; genus Hydrophis; species Hydrophis major. Next base: position 5,569,857 of record JAUCBL010000017.1, read on the forward strand.
TTTTTGATCGCTTTTAATTTACTTTCAGTTGGGTGAATGCCCTGGCTATCAATCAGGTACCCTAAAAACTCAACACTGTCAGCACACAATTTACATTTGTTTTTTTTAACCTTAAGACCGGCCTCTTGGAATTTTTTTAGGACTAATTTTAACTGGTCCTGTAAGATTTTTTTTTGTAGGGGCTGCAATTAATACATCATCAAAATAGGGGACCACGCCCTTTATCCCTTGCAATAACCTTTCCATAAGGCTTTTAAAAATCCCCGGGGCTACACTTACTCCGAATTGCAGCCGGATACATTTCAAGGTACCTGTGCCTTTGGGCCTGTGCTGTTTTTTCATCTACTGGTAATTGCTGATATGCCTGAGCTAAATCCAATTTAGCAAAAACTTTCCCGCCCCCCAGGGAATGGAGGAGGTGCTGCACCACCGGAACTGGATATGCGTTCTGCTGCAGGGCGTGGTTCAAAGTGGCCCGGTAGTCCCCACAAATTCGGATTGACCCGTCTGGCTTAATGGGTGTTACAATAGGGGTTTCCCACGGGGAGTGATCGATGGGCTCCAACACCCCCTGAGCTATCAGTTTGTCAAGTTGTTCGTCGATTTTCGATTTTAATGCAAACGGAACTCGACGGGGCTTTAGGCGAATGGGAGCTATTTTTGGATCTAAGCTGAATGAGATCCGGTTCCCTTGTACTCGCCTAAGCTGTCCGCGAAGACGTCCCTGAACTCAGAGATAAGGTCTTCCTCCCAGTCACAGCCACCGACTCGGTTTACGCCAGCCACTTCAATGCCGAGTGGCGCGAACCATTGGCGGCCCAGTAGGCTAGGCCTATCTCTATCGATGACCATTAAAGGTAAGTATGCTGTGTGCTTCTTGAAGGAGACTCGGACTCGGCAGGACCCGACAACGGGGATTCGATTCCCCTGGTAGTCCTTGAGGATGAGGCGTTGGAAACAGAGATCTTGGCGTTGAATTGTGGGGATGAGTTGCTTGAGTGTCTTCCATGACACCATTGAGAGGGACGATCCCAAGTCGACCTCCATGTGGCAAGGCTGGTTCTCGATGGCTACCGTGACTCGGATTTTCTTAGTGTCCAAGGCTGAGGCGTGACCGATAGTGACAGTATGGTGAGCCTCTTCTCTCTGCAAAGCTTGATTTCTGTAGGAGTGGTTTACTGGCTCTCGCCTTACAGGACAGTTTCCTGTCGATTGGCGATAGTTAGCCCCTTTTGAGGCCTGGCTGGGTCCTGGCAAGCTGCGGCAGACCCGTCCGATGTGGCCTCGTTTCCCGCACTTATGGCAGAGTGTGTCACGGAATTTGCATTCGGACCTGGCATGGTTGGCTCCACAGCCAGCGCAAGGGCGTAAGGGCTTCGGGTGAGGGTCCTGATCGGACCGCAGTCGATGGACCCCTTCTTCATTGCTGTCTGACGACGAAGAGAGGTCCTCGTGGTGCGTTGTCGCGAGCTTCCCTTCTGAACTAGGTGAGATTTCGCTGGCCGGTGGTGGCACCGGAGTGCGGTTTCGGCGTAGTTGTGCAGCCGACTTCTTGGTTGCTTCCGCCGCGGTAGCATCAGCAATGGCATCAGCAAGGCTGATGTCGCCTTTCGCCATCAGCTTGCTTTGGACGCCTGGTGCATCCAATCCCAGAACTATGCGGTCTCTTAGTGCTTCTTCTAGATCGGTGAATCCTCAGAGGCCTCCCAAATTTCGGAGGTCTGCTATGAAGTCGGCCACGCTTTCTCCTTTTCGCTGGCTTCTTTGATAAAACTTGTGGCGTCTCACGAGCGTAGGCACGGTCAGAGCATAGTGGTCTCGCAGGATAGGTTCGAGGTCGTCCCAATCCATGGCCTTCACTTCTCGGGGTTTGGCTAGTGCTTTAGCCATCTTAAATACAGTTGGACCGCAATGCATCAGGAACACTGCCCGTTTCTTTCCTGGTGTGGCATCCTTTAAATTGTTCGTCTCTAGGAACATTTGGAAGCGATCCATGTAGGACTCCCAGTCCTCTTGGGTTGGATCGAACGGAGCGGGTGGTATGATGCCGCCAGACATGGTTCCGTTGTTGGCGTCATCTGTCACGTGCTCAGTGTTCTTCGAAGTTTCGTTGGTTCAGATGTCTCCATATCCCACCCTCGTCGCCAGTGTTAAGTTTGAGCATGGGCGAGAAAGAATGGAGACAAGTTTCTGAACGGTGAACTTCAGCTCTTTATTTACATCGTGACTTGCTCAACTAATATTAGTAAAACCCGCCTTATATAGGCAACCCTTGTAACGTTTAACCAATAACAAGCTAGGAACGCTAGCTTTTATAACCAATAAGAACTCTCTGTTAAGGGCCAATTGGATTCCCCGGAACTGGCCAATCCGGTCCGGACACTTAACAGCCAATCAGAAGTGCAGGGCCAGAACCCTGCACTTACTCCAAGCTCACACTTTATTAATTATATTGCATACACAACAGAAAATGTCTGTTGTTCTTCCCACCCGGGGTTTAGCAAGTCATAAAAAGGCTTTGCCTGTTTAAATGGAAAGACTCAGATAATTTGACTTGATCAATTTGATGTGATTTCTATTAAAATTCTTAGATGTGCATGTATAATAATTGCATGCAGGATTGAATGGGATTGAATTGAAGAAAAATTATTTAGACCTGTGTATAGCCCCAATTGGGGTTGCTAAAGTTAAAAACAAAACATAATTGTGACATGTTTGGCCAGCCACAGAATTAAGTTGGTTTTTTGGATTGGACTTAGAGTTGTGGAACAACTCCTTGAGTTATCCCACTACTCTGAGGGAAAAAAAAACTACAGGTTACCCAAAGAAAGAAAAAGTGCAGATTTAAATAAACAAAACCTCCCCAGGTCTGGATATGTTGTTTGTGAGAATTTGTCTGTGTGTAATCATTTCTAGGCCTGGAGGATGAGACCCTCTCATAACAATACACAAAATTATTTAGACAATGGAGCTCATTGGCTCCCAGAAAAGAATTGTAAGTATGCAAGCAGTCTGATTACAGTACAAATGTGTGAGTATCTTGAAGTTAAAAGTTGGTGTTAAATGTCTGTGTGTTGACCCCCATCCCATATTAAAAGGAGAGTAAGAAATAGCATGTGCAAGGAAATGAGAAAGGTCCCATGGAGAAATGTGTGTAATTTACTGAAGAGAGAGAGAGAATTATTTTGTTGAAAGGCTGCTGAGTGGAGAAAAGGGGGTGAGATTTCTGTGTAGTATTTTAGTCATTGCTGTAGAAACACTATTTCATATAATGATTTTTCTCAGTGCTTCTGCAAACAAAGATACCCGATGGCTAGACTGAGGTGGGCAGTTTGCCTAGAACGTTATCAGTTCCCAGTTTACAATGGAGCTCAGCTCAGCAAGGGAATCAAAATTCAAACCAGCTGCACTCTGTTTATGCTCTAAATCCATATTTTGATCAAAGCAGAGAATTGACACTAAAGTTTCACTCAAAATACCTTGTTTGTTTGTTAGCAACACAAGTTGTTGCCCTTTTAGGAATTGTTACAGAGATGAGTTAGAAATTACAATAGGTAGAAAGAGAGTGTCATCACTTGAGACTTTCAAAAAGAGATTGGATTGCCATTTGTCAGAAATGGTGTAGGGTCTCCTGCTTGGGTAGAGAGGTTGGACTGGATGGCCTACAAGATCCTTTCCAACGCTGATTATCTGTTATCTGTTGAAGTTGTTGTTAAATGAGTTATCTGTCAAGGATAAAAGAATATTATTGTGTTGGGGTAGTTGTGTGAAAGTAATAGAAGGAAGAGACGAACTTTTGGTCTAGCTAGCTAGAAAGTTATTTGTACAGATTTGTGCTGACTTGGAAGCCATGATGGCAGTGGTAGAAGAAGAAGGAGTTAGAGAAAGTGGGAGCAACAGAAATGAGGAAATGATAGGGTGGAACCAGGGAGTGATAAGGGGAAGAGAATGTGGTGGTATGGACATGGAGGACAGAGTGAGGAGATGTTTTGGGTGTGGCCAGCCTGGACATTTCAAGAAAGACTGCCCAATCCAAAGAAGAGAGACACAAGTGTATAATATGATGGCATAAGATGAAAGTCAATACTAGGGGTGTCAGGGGCAATGTAAGGAAGAGGAGGTGGTGTTTGTTTTAATTGACACTGGGGCAGTGAGAACTTTGATATCAGCATTAACTGAAGAGATAAAATTAAGTGGAAAAAGTATTAGAGTATCTGGAGTAAAAGCAAAGGATTTGAAGTACCCAAATTAATGCCCCTCCAACTGGGAATAAAAGGACAAAATAAAAAGATAGAGATAGAAATGTTATATATACCAGAAGCAGGTGTTAATCTGCTGGGAAGGGATTCCCTGGTAGATCTTCAATTGAAATTTGAATTTGGGCCAATAGAGACTATTCCTATGAGGGTTTTGAACCCCACTTAAAATAACACTCAAGAATCCAAATGAAGTAGTTAGGCAAATGCAGTACTCAATTTCTATAGAAGAATAGAAGGGGTGGCATCCCAACCCTTACCTAAAAACAAGCAAGAACCAAGGAAATTCTTAGGTTTGGTGGGATACTGCAGACTATGAAATGATGGGTGTACTGATCTTACCAAACCCCTGTATGCAAAGTTAATTGAATCTGAACTTTGGAATTTGAAGTGGGAGGGAAATGAAAGAGGAAGCTTTGAAAATTTGAAATAAGTCTTAACCAAGGCTGTTAGGAATATAAGTCACCTAACAGGTATTTGGTTTAGAAATGTATGAACCAGGATAAACATTTTAAAACTGTATTTTTAACAAAATGCAAAACTGTAATTAGGTGTGGTTTCTCAAATGGCCATAAGATGGAGCCAGAAACCTGGGTTGTTTTAGCCTTAGTCTCAGAAGAGAGTGTGAGTGTATCTCTGTTTTCCTTCTGTTGGAAAGTGTTGCCATTCCTCCATTTCTTCTAATTGACTGCTATTTCTGGATTTGATGTAAGTCTAATGCTGAACTGTTTTTGACACTGGACTTTCTAATTGGATTATCCTTGGATTGAATAAAACTGACTGATTTACCTGTGAATGACTTTGGATTGCTTGTTTGGACTTTGCTTAAACCTTTCTGGAAGTAAAAAACTATATTTACTGTACAGTGTATCTGTGTGCTGTGTGTGTATTATTCAAACACTACTCTCTATACGTCTCCCTGTATGCGCTCATTCTCCTAACAGGGAATTACCTCAACAAAGGCTCCTGTGTTAAGTTTGCCAAATTTGGAAAAGCCATTCCATCTTGTTGTAAACACAGAGAATGAAATTGCACAAGGTGTGTTGGCTCAGGACTGTGCAGTACAACAAAAGCCTGTGGCATTCCTGTCAAAAATAATGGGAAATTGACCTTTGGAGGAGCCCTCATTTATTTATTTATTTATTTATTTTGTCAAGCGATTATAAGATAACAGGTATAAGTATAAACATAGTTATGAATACATGAAATGGATACATATAAGAAAAATAAAAAGAAACAATAGGACAGGGATGGTATGCACGCCCCCTACAGACCTCTTAGGAAAGGGGTGAGGTCAATAGTAGACAGTCTAAGGTTAAAGTTTTTGGAGTTTGGGGAAGAAACCACAGAGTCAGGTAGAGTATTCCTGACATTGACCACTCTGTTGCTGAAGTCGTATTTCCTGCAATCAAGTTTGGTGCGGTTTACCTTGAGTTTGTATCTATTGTGTGCTCTTGTATTGTTATGGTTGAAGCTGAAGTATTCATTGACAGGTAGAACATTGCAATGTATGATTTTATGTACTACACTTAGATCGGACCGAAAGTGGCATAGTTCTAGATTGTCTAGGTCTAAAATTTCAAGTCTGGTGGCATAAGGTATTCTGCAACGAGTAGAGGAGTAGAGAACTCTTCTTGTGAAATATTTCTGGACTTTCTCAACTGTATTAATATCAGATACGTAATGTGGGTTTCAGACTGATGAGCTGTATTCAAGTATTGGTCTAGCAAATGTTTTGTGTGCTCTAGTTAGTAGTATGATATTACCAGAGAAAAAGCTATGTAGGATTAGGTTAACAACTCTTAATGCCTTTTTGGCTATGTGGTTACAGTGGGCTCTAGCACTTAGATCATTAGAGATAAGTACTCCAAGGTCCTCAACAGAGTTTGGATCATCAACAAGGTCTTGACTATTCAGCTTGTATTTTATTTTCTGATTTTTTTTGCCTATATGTAAGACAGAGCATTTATTTGTTGAGATTTGAAGTTGCCATTTGTTTGACCATTCTGATACATAATCGAGGTCTTTTTGAAGGATAGCGGTATTGTCTGTGATGTTGAATAGCTTTACATCATCGGCGAAGAGAACGCAGTTGCTCTTAATATGATCACAAAGGTCATTTATGTAGAGTATGAAGAGAGTTGGTCCTAGAACACTGCCTTGGGGGACACCACTGTTGACAGGTACAGAATTTGATAGAACGCTCCCAATTTTGACCATGTGTTGTCTGTTTGACAGGAATGCTTCTATCCAGTTATGCAGGTGTCCAGAGATACCATAAGATTTTAGTTTTAGGAGTAGTTTGTCGTGTACCACTGAATCAAAGGCTTTACAGAAGTCTATGTAGATTGCATCTATTGCTTTGCCCTGATCGAGTTGTGTAGTCCATATGTTTTTGCAGTGTAAGAGTTGCAGATTACAGGATAGTTTTTTCCTGAAACCAAATTATTAGAGAGTAGGTTGTTTGTCTCTAAGTGGAGGATAATGGATTGGTTAATAATTGATTCCATGACTTTACAGGTGATGCAGCATAAAAAGATTGGTCTGTAATTTTCAACTAGTCTGGTGTCTCCCTTTTTGAAGGTGGGGATGACCGTGGCTTGTGACCATAGGTTTGGCCAGGAGCTGGTCCTGAAAGATTTTTCAAAGATTATGCTTAGAGGTTCGGCTATGGCAGTGCATAGCTTTTTTAAGAAGTAGGTGCATGTTCTGTCCGGTCCAATAGATAGAGATAGTTTTAGATTGCATATTGCTTTTTCAACATTGTCTTCTGTAAAATTGATGTGTATTAGATCATTGTAGTTGTCTGTGATTCAACTAGGAAATAGTGGGCATGATCCATTGCTGTTTACAAATACTGAGCCAAAGAATGTGTTAAAGAGGTTGGCTTTAATGGTGTCATCATTGCAGTCTTTACCATTAGGTACTTTCGGGGGTGGGATGGACCTTGAGTCTTTTAGTTTGTTGTTTACAAAATTGTAGAAAGCGCGGATGGAATTGGTGCATAGAAGGTTTTCCTCTTGTTTAATGTGATAATTGGTGAATTCAGTCTTTATCTGGTGGCATTAATTTTTGTATTGGCTTTTGAATTTGGCAACATGACCAGATTTGTTTTTCCGCCAAAGTGATCTCTTTTTGGATTGAAGCTTCCTTATTGTTATGGGTAATTTGTTTTTTCTGGTTTTGGGAGTTGTTATTGGTACATATAGTTTGATGGCTCTTTTGATTTCTAGTAAAAATATGTTGTAATGGTCTTCAACAGTATTGCATCCAGTGAATAGAAATTGCCAATCAAGAGATGTTGTCTATAAGATCATAGTTTCCTTTTTTGAAGTTATAATTAGGGATCCCATTGTTATGTTGATTTTTGTGTGGACGAATGTTGAGACAAAAGTCAATCATGTTGTGGTCACTATTGGAAAAGGGTTCTTTAATTTGTATTCCATAAATTGAATTCAAACTATTGCAGAAGATGAGATTGAGACAGTTGTTAAGTCTAGTATTGTTGGTTACTAGTTGTTCCAGTCCCAGATTTGTTACAGCATTGTAGAAGGTTGCATGTATGGGTTCAGTTTTACATTCGTTTAGGGTCCAGTTAATATGAGGTAGATTGAAGTCACCAAAAAAGATAAAAGCATGTGGGCATGAAGTTGACCATGTTAGTAATGAATTTAACTTGTTTACATGTTCAATGTCATAATCAGGGGCTCTGTAACATAATAAGAATTGAAATGTGATATTTAATGACAGTTCACAGATGATGGTCTCAGGAAGAGCAAGTTCCTGGGTAACTTGGATGTTTTTTAGATGTAGCGACTTTTTATAGACGATAGCAACACCACCTCCTCTACGGATTTCGCGATCTGATCAGTAAACATGATAGTCTCTTACTGTGGTAATTGAGTCAGAGAGATATGTGTTGAGCCATGTTTCACAGACAAATATGATGTCGAATTTAGCCATATTTAGTAAGAGGAGAAATTCAGGTATTTTATTCACAAGGCTTCTTGCATTGAGTAGCTTGCATTTAAGGCCAGTTGTAGTTGGAATTGAGGTAGTTAGGGGCGGGCGGGCCTAGTTTCGAGTGATGGTGGGTTGGATGAGATAGGGTTGGATGCTGAGTTGTGGGTTGTGTGACTTTCTTTTGATACAATCAGCACGGTAGTCAATGTACAGGTCCTTTACTCCGTTGTCTAGATGTTTTTTGAGTTCTGTGCAGAGTTCACGGGAGTGGATTCTTTGCAGTATGGATAAGTCTGGTCTTGAGTGAAGTTTTTTATGGGTGGGATTGGTTTTTGCAATGGCGTTTATTGTATGAATGAATATATGTTTGCTGGACTCATTTTTGCAAGCAACTCTACAAAATCTTGGGGCCACCGAGCCGTCATTGTATTTGAACTCGGGGCCATCTCTGGTTATTTCAATGATATCTTCAGGAGAGATGTTCGTTGTATTTGAGTTGCTTATGATATTGTGAACTTTGGTGATGTCATCTGATTCATTGGTGTCTTCAAAACCAAATAAGATGGCATTTGGACATTTCTGATCATGTTCCATGATGTCTCTGATGAGTAAGGGGATATCATTTGTGGAATTATTTGATGGGATAGTAATTGTTTGTGGCTGTGGTTTGGTGGTTATTTTTGGTTGTAGTTGTGATTGTAGTTGAGGTAGTATTTGTGGTAGTGGTTGTTGAGTTGGAATTTGAGTTTGAGCTGATAGGTATTTGCTTATCTGTGCTGTATTTTTTGTTTCAAGAGAGATTAGGCTTGCTTGTATAGTTGTTTCAAAACATGTTAGTAAGCATTCTTCTATTGAGTGAATGAGTGATTCTATGCTTTCAACTCTCTCAGGCAGGGTACTTTGTTTAGCTTAGGTAAACCTGATTGACATAGACAAGGGAATGTATGTGATGTTTTTAGGAGATCAGCTAGGCTTTTGTTCAAGTTTAAGCAGGCAAGGTGGGCTTGATTGTCACATAGGTGGCATTTGATGTTATTTTCACTTTCATTGTTGGTTTCAAGATATCTGAAGCAGGTGCAGGAGTCCAGGAGGTCATTGGCAGAGATATTATTCTTTTGTTGTTGTTTGGTAGTGGAGGATTTGGAGTTTTTGGCTGTCATGGTCAATGACAATAGGACAATATAAGCAGTGCAGTTGGATTGGGACCTGGGTACTTGAGGGATTGCCTTTTTCCAAGAGTCTCCACCCATCCAATCAGGTCCAGCAGAATGACATGCTGCTGTGAATCCCATCAGCCAACAAGGAAATTTTTCTGCAGTGATCCCTGCTCTATGAACATTCTCCCTTGGGAAATTAGAATGGCCCCAACCCTGTTAGCCTTTCATAAGGCCATAAAAACCTGGCTATGTTCCTCTGCCTGGGGTGCTGAGTGTGTTGCAGGTAACTGGCCAAGTATCTTCCTCCTATGTATAGTTAATCTGGATGTTTTTTGTGTTTTTAATGTTTTAAAATGGTTTTAGTATTTTTAATTGTAATACATTTTTGAACTGTAAGCTGCCCAGTCTCATTGACTGAGATGGGCAGCTATAAAAATTGAATGAATGAATGAATGAATGAATGAATGAATGAATGAAAATGTAGTTCAAATTATCTGGAGGACATGTCACTGCCCACTCTCAAAGTGTAAAAATGGCCTGCTTTGAGAAATGATTTTGGAATACATGTAAGGGTAAGACTATTTATTATTTATTTAATTGCCCTATACCTACATGGAGGGAAAATCCTGAGAAGTTTTCAAAACTTCCCTGAATTAGCCAAGAGACCACTGCTGAAGCTACTTTCAACTCTGATTATCAGGGGATTTTTTGGAAGTGTATAAATTGTTCTTTCAAGGTTTAGTTGATTAGGCTTAGTTTATGTACTTAAGCAGCCAGCTATTGAAGTTAATGAGATAAGGCTGTAATTTGAAGCATATCTACCTGAAATGATCTATAGTAGTTAATCCAAATACAAGCATTTAGGCTGGAGCAGCTACTTCCAGTATTCTGGTTGACTAGATATATGGGTTCAAAACTATTGTGGGCCCAAAGATAGCTCAGGACCATATTGGTTGGAAACATGCAGAAGAAGCCTTCATCCTGCAGTGGGCAGTCAATGGCTATGATGATATATAACTGTTGTGACTGGAAGGATTGACCCTGCTAGGACTTTTGAATCTGATGCATCTGAAGACAGAAGGTTTGAGCCTGCTGTGAATGTGGAGTCTGAGGTATCAGAGGACACAGATGTGAGCCAAGAGGATGAGAGAGTGTCGGAGAGACGGTCGTCTCCAGAACCTTCTACTTCATTCATGCCTCGGATGTCAGCAACTGATCCACAGAATGAGCCAGAGACTTTGAGTGAGGACGAGACTGACGGATGTTGGCTTGATGCTAGGACTAGAAGAAGATTGAAACGACAATCACAATCTGAAAGGAGACGTCAAGCCAGGGATTAATTAGAGAGACTGACATGCCCCTCCAGGGGATTTAAGGGGGCGTGCTGGCTCTCAATCTTTGCTTGGAGCAAAGTGCATTTTGGAATTGGAAGAATACGTTTGAACTTCTTGGATGCAGCATTGTGAATTATAGTCAGCTCGGACTTGCCAGACAGATTCTGGGAAGACTGCCAAGGACTGAGTAAACAGAAACCTTTAACTCTGCATTGTCTGTGTTCGTTTGTTTGAGAATAATAACTGTGGAACTTTGGATTCTCACCTGTGGGTACAGGTGAGACAGAACATATGTATATATGTTGTGGCTTGGAGGTTTGAGCCTGCTCTGTTAGAGGACGAAGACTTGGACAATGAGGAAGAGGAGGATTTGGCTCTGAGGTTTGAGCCTGCTTTGTTAGAGGATTTGGAGTTGCCTTCCTCCCCAGGACTTTCCTCTTTGGCAAGACCTTCCTCCCTGATTGTGCCTCAGGTGTCGTCAGATAACCAGGGGGGTGTATCAGAGCCTCTGACTGAGGATCAAGCTGAGGAATGCTGGCTTGATGTGAGGCAACGGAGCAGGCAAAAGTGTAAGCTGCAATGCAGAAAGAAAGGACGAATCAGGGACTGAGATGAGGGACTGACACACCCCACAGGGAATAAAAGTGGGTGTGTTCGCTCTGGGAACTTGTTTGGGACAACGTGTTACTTAGTGAGAGAAGCTTCAGACTATCCTGTGTGCGGTGACAGCTTGTGATTTATATTCCTGCTTTCTTGTCGGACTTGGCAGACAGCTTGTGTGAGACTGCCAAGAACTTTATCAGCTCAAGGAATTTAACCCTGTAATTACTGGACTTGCTTGCTTGTTTGTGTTTAGTTGGAAATTTGGACTTCTCACCTTATTGGTACAGGTGAGACATAACATTTTTGTCTCGAACCTTAACAAAAGCCATCTTTTGACCAAGATGGATCAACAGCAGCAGCAGCAGATTAACCAGCTGCAGAACGATAACCAGGTTTTGCAGCAGCAAGTTACTCAGCTGATTAATCAACTCACTCTGCTGCAGGCTCATGCTGCTCCTCCTGCCCCTCCCCATAGGAAATGCCCAGTAGCTGTGCCAGATAAGTTCTCTGGGCAGCCTGAAATGTTCCCGGCTTTCATGGAACAGTGCCAATTGTTTATGGCTCTGAGGCAAGAGGATTTCCCTGATGACCGGGCTCGGGTGGGGTTTGTAATCAGCCTTCTGTCAGGCTCAGCTGCCAGGTGGGCCACTCCTTTATTATTGCAAGACAGCCCACTGTTAACAGACTATCAGGGGTTTTGGCGTCACCTACGCTTAATGTATGAGGACCCCATAAGGACTCAGACAGCAGCCAGACGCCTGAAGGAACTTCGCCAGGGGAAACGCCCCTTGCAGGAGTTCATTTCAGAATTTCGACTGATCTGTTTGGACTCTACATGGAACGAGGTGGCTTTGTTGGACGCTTTTCAGGACCTCTTCCCTGGTCCAACACCTCAAAGCCACAGGACATGAGATTGACTTTAAAAATACCAGAACTATCACCAAAACTGAACACTTCAACAACAGAATAATCAGAGAAGCCATAGAGATAGAAAAACGCCCACACAGCATAAATAAATGAGATGATACCTCCCACCTACCAGCCATTTGGAACCCCGCCCTCAAGAACAAACGAGTACCTAACATGAAGAATGACACCAGACCCACACCCACGACGCCACACAAGATGCTACCACCACACTTCCACGTAGAAAGCAGACTCACACCCACACAGATGATGAGACATGACCACGGACCAGAAGATGTACCGCAGCTGTATCACTACCCACTTCAAACCGACCCATACCTGAAGCGAATGGACACCCACCATGAAGATGTGGCACGACCATGAACGTGAAGCCAAACAACAAGATCACAGCTCACCAGCTCAAATCCCCCGGCAACTAAGACTAACCTGAGCACAACCAAGCCCCCACCTGAACAGAACACACCCCCAGCCAATCAGAACACAGCCAAGCTCCCACCCAATCAAGTCACACCCCCACTAGCAGTTAAAAGGAAGAAGCAGCTGCAAGCTCACATTACTCCGAGAAGCACAAGCCGAAGACACAAGCCTGAATGAGACTTCGTCAAAACGTCACCAAGATACTTCCAATTTTACGTGGGAGAAAACCCGAATAACCAAAGATCCACATACAAATAGCCACGAAAACCTCAGAATATATATATATGTGTGTGTGTGTATGTGTGTGTGTATGTATATATATATATATATATATATATATATATATATATATATATACATACATACATACATACATACATATTTCTATATGAATGCAATATTCAATGCCTCAATACTCTCAAGCAGGAAAAGAATTGAAATTTATTCCAATATGAGAACACTCAATGTAAGGACAAATTAAAAAAAATCAATCGGTCCTCCACAGCTGTCTAAGCAGACTGATCTTGGCCTGGTGCTGCCTGTGTTGCTGTGTTTTATATATACATGTGTTCTGTCTCACCTTTCTTCTTTCCCAAAAGATGAAAGAGTACAAACTCACACAAACACAGGCAGGCAGGCTGGCTCGGACTTCACAGAGTTAATTCTTTGGAACTGATAACGTCCTTGGCATTCCAACACTCTCTGCCTGCCAAGTCCGAACTGATTACAAGTAAAAAGCTACTTACAGAAAATTACAAGGCAGACCACAAAAATCATTCACAAAGAAAACCTGAAGTAAGATCAAACTTTGTCCCGTACAAAGTTCCAACTGACAACACACCCACTTTTATCCCCTGTGGGGTGTGGCTCAATGACTCAGCTCACTCTCTGACCCTCCCATGCCTGCTGCATTGCTGCTCACGTTTCTCCCTACGACGCTGCTTAGGATCAAGCCAACATTCTTCCTCTTGACTCCCTGTCAGGGGCTGCTCCAATATGCCTTCCTCCTGATTAATCTCAGGCTGTTCCTATCAGTTGTCTGATGAAACCTGAGGCATTATCAGGGAGGAAGGCACTGCCAGAGAGGAAGGTCCTGGGGAGGAAGGCATTCCCAGTTCCTCCTCCTCATCTTCCAAGTCCTCTTCCTCTAACAGCACAGGCTCGGGAATCGGAGCCACAACATACATGTATATATATATTCACTGTAAGGGCAGCCAATAAAAGTCTATTCTTTATCTCCCTGAAACCAGAGTAAAGGGAGTTGAATATTTTTATTTCCCTCTGTAAACTGCACCATGAGCTTAGAGGGGATTAAAGCCTCTCACAGGATACTGGTGAACCAGTGAACAGCCACATGATACAACATGATAATGACGGTGTCCGTTAGATTGCACACCAAAATGGCCGTCAGGCCCCCATGTATGATGGTGCTGGCCTTATTTTGGTGCCAACACAGCCGTAACCTTTGCCGCTTAGTCAGTATCTAAGAAAAATGGCTACTGTGTGGTGAAGAGGGGACAAGAAGGGCTCCGACACCCCCACCCCCTGTGTTCTCCGAGGGGAGGAATTGCCACTGGCAAGGGAAATTAGAGATAACAAGCGCACTTTATCAAAAACGGCTCGGAAATCGATTCACAATCGCAAAACAGGTGAACGAATGGAAAAACGCGTTCTCCAAGGAGGCGCAGCTGCTGTTACATATCGAATCTAAGATCGTTGTAGTTGCGAATGCAGCTGGATCGCCAAAGGCGATCTGCTGATTGTTCGACTGTCTTCTCTCCAATTGCAGTCAGAACTTGGGAAAGAGAAACAAATTTAGAAAGCTGGTTCTAATTAAACTATCCAAACCTCAAAGTGTTCCTGCTCTGGCCAAGGATAAACTGCCTATCACACCAAAGGCTGAGCTAAAACTGGGGGATGCTAGGGAGGAGCCAAGGAGGAGTAAGAGCGTCCTATCAATTAAGCCCAGACTATCTGAGTAGAGACTAAGCACCTCCCACTTCTGGATGCTCGGAGCAGCTCGTGGGAGAACTATGTCGTCTATCCTTCTATTATCTATCTATCTATCATCTATCTATCTATCTATCTATCTATCTATCATCCATCCATCCTTCCATCTGTCATCTATCTCTAGCTATCATGTATCATCTATCTGTATCAATCATCTATCTATCTGTTTTCTGTCTGCCTTTCATCTCTCTTTCACTCTCTCAAATCACTTTCTCTATCTATAATCAATCAATCAGTCAGTCAGTCAGTCTGCCTGATTGCCTGCCTGCTTCTGTCTCTCTCTGTCTCTCTGTCTGTCTCACTCACTCTATCGAACTATCCATCCATCCATCCACCCATCCATCTTTCTAACATCTATTATCTATCATCTATCTATCTATCCTGCCACCCATCTATCCATTCATCTAACATCTATTATCTATCATCTATCCATTCATCCATCCTTCAATCTGTCATCTATCTTTAGCTACCATGTATCATCTATCTGTATCAATCATCTATCTATCTGTTTTCTGTCTATCATCTCTCTATCAAATCACTTTATCTATAATCAATAAATCAATCAGTCAGGCAGTCTGCCTGCCTGCCTGCCTCTCTCTCTCTGTCTCTCTCTCCCTTCTATCTAACATCTATCATCTATCTGTTATCTATATATCTATCTGTGTGTCTGCATGCTGCCTTCCTGCCTCTCTGTCTCTGTCTCTCTTTCTGTCTCTCTCTCTCTCTATCATCTACCTCTATCATTTATGATCTATCTATCCATCCATCCATCCATCCATCCATCTGTCATCTATCTCTAACTATCATATATCATCTATCTGTATCAATCATCCATCTATCTGTTTTCTGCAGTGGTGGGATTCAATTTTTTTTACTACCAGTTCTGTGGCTGTGGCTTGGTGGGCATGGCAGGGGAAGGATACTGTAAAATCTCCAATCAGAGGTAGTATTTGCTGGTTCTCTGAACTACTCAAAATTTCTGATACTTCTCCAGAACTGGTCAGAACCTGCTGAATACCACCTCTGGTTTTCTGTCTGTCTGTCATCTCTCTTTCTCTCTATCAAATCACTTTCTCTATTATCAATCAATCAACCAATCAGTCAGTCAGTCAGTATGCCTGATTGCCTGCCTGCCTCTCCGTCTGTCTGTCTGTCTGTCTGTCTCTCTCTCTCTCGCGCGCTCTCTCTCGCTCTCTGAATGATCTATCTAACCATCCATCCATCCATCCATCTAACATCTATTATCTATCATCTGTCTGTCTATCCTTCCACCCATCTATCCATCTATCTATCATCTATCCATCCATTCATCCATTCTGTTAGCTTTGGAATTGTTAATTAAAAGCTGCCACACAGCGGTGGAGGATGGAAGCAAACTATTGTTGTTTCAGTAGACAAAATAGAGGGAAAAATGCCAAGGTCATTCTCCATGGTGTAGCAAGAATTATAGCACAAGGTTGATTGGTACATGTGATTTATGATGGGGAGAAAGGGGTGGAGGTAGGCTGAGTCTTGTGGAAAGTCTGGGAGGAGAACCTTAGTTCCAGAATTCCACAGACGTGCCATGTTCCTGTTCTAATAAATCACTTTGGGATTATGCCTGTCTCAGAGTCGTTGATTGGAATGGATAATTCATGGAACCTTCACATTATTCCAGAACTGTTTTTCTATTAAAAGGTGCTGCTGAAACCCCAGAACTTTTTTTTCCAGAGATGGAGAAAGCCCAAGAATCAGCCAGCACCAAAGGTGAGATGGAAGGAGCTTGGGGAGGGCCCTCAGAAGAATTAGCTGAATCCCTCAGCCCCCCTTTGGAGGAGATGATGGGTGCCTTTCGAATTGCAGAGGAGAGACAGGAATTATAAGCCAGGCCAAGACGCTCAAACTCATGGGGGAGTTGTCAAACGACGTTAACCAGACGGCCTGAGGAAAAATCCTTCTCAAGCCCTCTATATACAGCAGAGGAGGCAGACTGGAGGGAGGAGGCCAAAATTGAATCGGAACCATCTCAAGATGACAACCCCCAGATTTATTCTGGGAGCCCATTGTTAGCAGAATTACCACAACAACTCCAGCAATTGAAAGTGGGAAGTTTTGTCTCAAAACCACAACCTATCTGGCCGAGTTGGAGCCTAGCACAACCCACCTTCTCTTTCCCAAGTGTTATAAGGGAAGAGAAATCTACCCAGATGCCAGTTGGAGAGGCTCAGCATGACAGCCCAAGGCGACAAGAGGTGCTGACTACAAGAGGTAGGTTGCAACCTCAAAGTCAAACTCCCCAATACCCAGAAAGAAGTTTACCCTGTGCAGAAAGTATCCCTCCAGGGTGGGGATTTTATCCAGGCCAGGGATGGATTCAGTGCCAATGGATGCCAGCACCAACAGAACCCTGGTCCAAAAGGGAGTCAGAAATCCCTGCCCCACAAAGGGATCTGCACAGACAGCAGACAGCAGTCACTCCCCCTCCAACCAGGCAGATAACAAGGCAATACCCACCTTACCCATGGCAACCACCCATTCAAACCCCACTTGGAGTAACCCTGCAGGGGCCCCTCTCCCAGAGAGTCACAACCCAGCCAGGCCTCAGAAGACCTCCCCAATCTAGATACGCACCCCATCAGTCTCCTTTCAGTCCAGCTCAACCTGCAGGTGCCAGGCCAGTACCACCTCCCCAACAATGACCCAGACCAGATGCAGTTCAAGGCTGTTTTTGACGGCCACCATGAGCATTTTAATTACATCCTCACCCAAATCTGGTCCCACATAGACCAATTTGGAAACCAATATGTGACAGAGTGTGATTTGGTTACTGCAATAACAGATGGGATGAATGAGGAGGATGTTTCTGACTGGGTGGCCCAACTACACAACGAACAAGACCCAGAATTACAAGATGTCAATGGATTTATTCGATTATTGAGACTCAGATTTGAAAATCCAGACAGGGTGGCAGAAAATGAAGAGAACTTGATGGAAATGAAACAGGGCAAGCGACCCTTATCGGACTTTATTTGGGACTTTAGAAGGGTCGCAAGCCATCTCATGGATTGGCCTGAAAGAATGATCTGACACTATTTTAAGAATGCCATTGACCCAGAAGTAAAGAAGGCCTGTAACATTAGGATACCAGAGACTTTGCAAGCATGGTATGCCACCACCCTCAAATTAGACCACAACATCAATCCACATAAAAAAAACCCTTCCTGAAGGCCCGTCCAAGAGGATTGTGACCAGATGACCGCTGACCAAACCTGCTGGAGCTACTCCCATCTGACCCAACAGGATGATAAGATGATACTGTTGTGGCCAGGACGGCCATACAGCAACTGACTGTCTGGCTCCCGCAACTGTTCCACAAGCACCACGATCAAGGTCTAGCATGACTGTCAGAGGTGGGAAAAATCAAGGAAAACCTCCTGACACTAGATGGTTTGCTACACACATCCTGGAAGGTCTTCTCTGCACAGAATGAAACAACAACCTTCCAGACCAACACCACCTCCCCGAGAACCCAACTGATGAAGATGACCCAATGGTGAGTGCCCCCATCATACCGTTCACTGTCAAAGTCAAATTAGTGGTTCCTAACACAGGGGAGGCAGGGGAGTTAGAAGCTGTCATTGATACTGGATGCTCTAGATGCCTTATTGGGCTTCCTATCATTGAACAGTTGGGCATAAAGACTAACCCACTAAAACGCCCAATCAGATTTGAGCAAGTAGATGGGACATTAATTGGGGGGACCCCAGCAACCTAAGTGACAGAGTTGATCAACATGGAAATGGGTTCTCACCACGAACTTATACGCTTTATAGTGGCTCCAAGAATGTCAGAATCAGTCATACTGGGACTTGCTTGGCTAGATAAATGGGCTCCTACCATCAAGTGGGAGGATGGGTTCAGGAAAATTATTATTGGAATGGGCCCGTTGCCCCCACCTTCCTCCCACTAAGAAACCACCACCCAACTTGGATCCAACCCCTGAAGCAGCAGCCACAGCCTCAAACCTTCTTCCAGGTACTCCCCAAGTACTCAGACAGTATAGAGACTTGGCTGAGGCATTCAGTAAAGAGGAATGTAATGTTTTACCTCCTCATCGACCCATGGATTGTGCCATAGAATTAGAACGTGGGGCAAAGCTGCCAAAACCAAAGATGTATTCCATGACACCAGCTGAAATGATTGAACTGAGGAAATACATCGATAACAATTTGTGGAACATCAAACTGACTTAACAATGAATGAGAGACTGGATTGGAAAGGGACTAAACTTTATGTATCCGTAACCCTGAGACTAACGGTACTAAAGCGTAGCCACAACTCATGGCTGGGGTGACACTTCAGGTTCTTAAAAACCCTACATCTAGTCAGGAGACAGTTCTGGTGGCAAAAAATGAAACCTGACGTCGAGGACTATGTAAAAAGCTGCTCAGTTTGTGCCACCATAAAACACAGAACTGAAAAAAATCCTGGTCTCCTCCAGCAATTAGCTGAACCAACACATCCTTGGGAAGAAATCGCAATGGATTTATCGTAGAATTACCTGAGAGTGGAGGGAATACAATCATTTGGACGGTCATTGATTTATTCTCTAAGCAGGCCCACTTTACGGCCTGTAAAGGACTTCCATCCATCCATCATCTATCTCTAGCTATCATGTATCATCTATCTGTATCAATCATCTATTTATCTGTTTTCTGTCTGTCTGTCTATCATCTCTCTTTCTCTCTATCATATCACTCTCTATATCTATAATCAATCAATCAGTCAGTCAGTCTGCCTGATTGCCTGCCTCTCTGTCTCTATCTATCTATCTATCTATCTATCTATCTATCTATCTATCCATTCCATCTGTTCCATCTATCTATATCATCAAATCATCTAATGATCTATCTCTCTCTGTCTATCTCTATCTCAAGCTACCTATCCATTCCTTTAATCTCTCTCTCTACCCCATTTATCTGTCATTTATCTAACTTTCTATCTATCAATCTAATCATCTAATTATCCAGCCATTAATCAATCTATCACCTATATATCCATTAATCGATCTATCTATGTATCTATTCTCTAACTATCTATCTATCTATTTATATCTATCTATCTATCTATCTATCTATCGTTGATTGTAACTAATTTGAAGAAAAGATTGATGGATTATGAACATTTAAAAACAGGCTGTCAATTTAAAGACACTGATCAATTAAAATTTCTAAATTATTTGAAGCCAGATTATTGGAGCATTGAAGAAGTGGTGGTTCCATGGAGAGCAGCTGAAGAACAATTGGTTGCATTTGGTGAAATTTTCAATTATGAAATCAATATTAATGATTATCGTGATTTCATAGAAAATGTACTAAAAGATTCTAAAAAATTTTACAATTCCTTGCAGCATTAAAAAGGCTAGAGATATTATTAAAACTATTTCAGTCAGTTCAGCAGAGGCGGAAAGGGGCTTCTCGCAGTTGAACATAATATGTTCAGAGGGCAGAAGTCACCTTACAGTTTCCAATATTACAAACCTCTTGACCATCAGTCTAATTGGCTTACGTCTGCAAGGATGGGACCTTGTTCCTGTAGTAAAGAAGTGGTTATGGGCACATCACACAGCTGATGATGCTCGTGTTAAACACAAGAAAACTGTAACTTGGGATGATAATAGAAAAGCAATTTGGCAGTACTTTAAATATGTTTTATTGTTTTTTGTAAAGTTTTGTTATTTAATAGTTTTTGATTGATATTTTAAAATGTAACAATATAGTTTTGTGTACCTTTTTATTATTTAAGCATTAAAGACATGACATAATAAACTACATTTTGTTTTCATATATCTTTTTTTAATACTTAGTCATAAGGGCAAAGAAGTGATGTTGAGTTGGCCTTGCCCAGCCCTCTCCAGGGCTCCCCAGGCCTTGGAAAATGGCAAAAAACACTTGCTAAGCAACTGGCCATTAAGTGAGGACCTGGTCATTAAGCGAGGACCACTTGCATTTGGTTTGCCAGTCACATGGCCGGCTGGCCACACCCAGCCCAGTCACATGACCACCTAGCCATGCCCAGTCAGCAATCCACTCCCACCCCAGTCACATGACCACCAAGCCACACCGACAAATTAGGCCATGCCCACAGAACCGGTTGTTAAGAAATTTGAATCCCACCCCTGGGTAAGCAAAAAAAAAATGATTAAAAGGAACAGAAGACACCCCCCACCGCTTTTCCTACTCTGATACAGTTTCAAAGACAGTATGAGATTTGCATTACCTTGAATCTGCTGCCCAGCAGTTAATATTAACTACATCCCTTGGATCTTTGACAGAAAGAAAGAAATCACACTCAGACTTTACCAAGAAAGAAAGAAATCACATCCAGATGTTTACTAGCTCTATAGGGAAGGTAATATGTTTATCCTGTTCATAGAACATAGAACATATAATTCTTTATTGGCCAAGTGTGATTGGATACACAAGGAATTTGTCTTGGTGCATAGGCTCTCAGTGTACATAAAAGAAAAGATACATTCGTCAAGAGTCAAGAATCATAAGGTAACAACACTTAATAATAGTCATATGGTACAATAAGCAAACAAATCATACCAGGAAACAGTCAATAAAATTTATTAGGATGCAAGCAACAAGGTTACAGTCATACATTCATAAGTGGGAGGAGATGGGTGAAAGGAAGGATGGGAGGATTAATAGTAATAGTAATGCAGACTTAGTAAATAGTTTGACAATGTTGAGGGAATAATTTGTTAGCAGAGTGATGGCATTCAGTAAAAAAACTGTTCTTGGGTCTAGTTGTTCTGGTGAGCAGAGCTCTATAGCGTCATTTTGAGGATAGGAGTTGAAACAGTTTATGTCCAGGATGTGAGGGGTCTGTAAATATTTTCACAGCCCTCTTTTTGACTCATGCAGTATACAGGTCCTCGATTGAAGGCAGGTTGTTAGTAATTGTTTTTTCTGCAGTCCTGATTACTCTCTGAAGTCTGTGTCTGTCCTGTTGGGTTGCAGAACCAAACCAGACAGTTATAGAGGTGCAGATGACAGATTTAATAATTCATCTGTAGAACTGTATCAGCAGCTCCTTGAGCAGTTTGAGCTTTCTGAGTTGGCTCACAAAGAACATTCTTTGTTGTGCTTTTTTGATGATATTTTTGACGTTAGGTGTCCATTTTAGGTCATGCAATATGATAGAACCTAGAAATTTGAAGGTCTCTATTGTTAATACTGTGCTGTCTAGTATTGTAAGAGGTGGTAGTATGGGAGGGTTCCTCCTAAAGTCTACCACCATTTCTACGGTTTTGAGTGTCTTCAGTTCCAGATTGTTCCGGTCACACCATGAGGCAAGTTGTACAACCTCCCGTCTGTATGCGGATTCATCGTCTCAAATGAGACCAATCACTGTTGTATCATCTGCAAAGTTCAGTAGTTTAACAGATGAATCGTTTGAGATGCAGTCATTGGTATATCGGGAGAAGAGAAGTGGAGAAAGCACACAGCCTTGGGGGGGAGGCTGTACTAATTGTACAGGTGAAACTCAAAAAATTAGAATATCATGCAAAAGTTCATTTATTTCAGTAATGCAAGTTCAAAGGTGAACCTAATATATGAGATAGACACATTACATGCAAAGCAAGATAGTTCAAGCTGTGATGTGTCATAATTGAGATGATTATGGCTTACAGCTCATGAAAACCCCAAATCCACAATCTCAGAAAATTAGAATATTGTGAAAAGGTTCAATATTCTAGGCTCAAAGTGTCCCACTCTAATGAGCGAATTAAGACATAACACCTGCAAAGGGTTCCTGAGCCTTTAAATGGTCTCTCAGTCAGGTTCAGTCAGAATCGCAATCATGGGAAAGACCGCTGACCTGACAGTTGTGCAGAAAACCATCATTGACACCCTCCATAAGGAGGGAAAGCCTCAAAAGGTAATTGCAAAAGAAGTTGGGTGTTCCCAAAGTGCTGTATGAAAGCACATTGATAGAAAGTTATGTGGAAGGGAACAGTGTGGAAGAAAAAGGTGCATAAGCAGCATGGATGACCGCAGCCTGGAGAGGATTGTCAGGAAAAGACCATTCAAAAGTATTGCGGACTTTCACAAGGAGTGGACTGAGGCTGGAGTCAGTGCATCAAGAGCCACCACACATAGACGGATCCTGGATGTGGGCTTCAAATGTTGTATTCCTTTTGGCAAGCCTCTCCTGAACAACAAACAACATCAGAAGCGTCTTACCTGGGCTAAAGAAAAACAGAACTGGTCTGTTGTTCAGTGGTCCAAAGTCCTCTTTTCTGATGAGAGCAACTTTTGCATCTCATTTGGAAACCAAGGACCCAGAGTCTGGAGGAAGAATGGAGAGGCACACACTGCAAGATGCTTGAAGTCCAGTATGAAGTTTACACAGTTTGTGTTGATTTGGGGAGCCATGTCATCTGCTGGTGTTGGTCCACTGTGCTTCATTAAGTCCAGGGTCAACGCAGCCATCTACCAGGAGATTTTGGAGCACTTCATGCTTCCTTCCGCAAACGAGCTTTATGGGGAAAACCCTGGTTCAATGACTGTGGGATTACTGTGCTGGATTGGCCAGCAAGCTTGCCTGACCTGAACACCATAGAGAATCTATGGGGCATTGCCAAGAGAAAGATGGGAGACATGAGACTGAACAATGCAGAAAGCTGAAGGCCGCTATTGAAGCATCCTGGTTTTCCATAACACCTTAGCAGTGCCACAGGCTGATAGCTTCCCTGCCATGCTGCATTGAGGCAGTAATTACTGCAAAAGGGGCCCAAACCAAGTACTGAGTACATATGCATGCTTATACTTTTCAGAGGTCCAATATTGTTCTATGTGTTGCAGCAGATCCTGTTTCCAAATCAGGACACAAGACCACGAAGGGTAGGAGAATACAGGTTTATTTGCACAAAAGGTTCAGAGCATTAGCATGACAAATTCTGAACCCCTGGCTCTTCCTGAGGTGTTACTTTTATACAGCTCACAGCCTCAGACTAGCCCAGGGCGTTTCTCTTATCAAGCTATACAATAACCTATGTACTACAGAAAAGAGAAGTAAGTCTAATTAGTCATTTGTTCTTATCTTACACCATCTGTTATTTTCCATACCCACCCTTGTTTACAGGAACATGTCTAGTTCTTAGGTTTAGTAATTTCGTGGTTTACACAATATTGTATTAAGCAAAGCTAAGCAACTTCTGCTAATTTATAAGAATACTTTTCTGGTAATTTTCCATTCTGCTTCATTCCCCCCTTTGAAACTGCACCTAAATCCTTAGATTATTGTGGAGTTTCACGGATGGGAGAGATATCTTCTACTGTGTTTAACTTCTCATATTCCCACAAAACCATAGCCTTAGCAGCTGCCTTTTTTTCTACTAGCATAGAAAGACTGTTAGAGATTGTCCGTACAAAGATGGGGAGAATACATGGTAGAATAACACATCCTGCTGCTATCATTCCAATAAGTGCAACTATGGCTTGGAGACCAGGTAATTTAGGGAACCAAGAGCCAAATATTTCACCAAATTCGAACCCATTCCATTTTTGGACAGGTACATGCGCAAGGTTTTCTATACGTCTAGCACGTTGCTCAATGATTTCACCAACATCATCGAATTCCAGACAGCAATTTGTAAAGTTGAATTTTGCACACACTCCTCTTTCAGTGGCTAGGAGGAAATCTAGGGCCAGACGATTTTGGTATATTGCATCTCTAAACCTTTTCTGCTGGATTGCTAGTGTGCGTAGAGATTGAGACGTTTCATTTGCAATCAATACTACAACTGCTTGTAATCTGATAATGCGGTTTAACATATATAGGGGTGCGATAGCCATAACTGCCATCAGCAGCTCAAGTGGCGGGGTAAAAAGATTGGATGATCCGTTCAGGGGGCCACTCATCATCACTCCAATCCCCTATTTTATAATCTGCCTTTAATTGTCTACTGGTCCAATGGTCAGCTTTTACTACTTGGGGCAGATTGAGTGGTAACATAAAGAAGGCAGGATTAATGACACCTAAAGTACATGCTCCTTTCCATTTCAAAGGTAGGGCACTATAAACTACAATGCCACAAATCCAGTGTACACCAGGAAGTGCTTCAGTAATGTTCTCCAATGAATAGTTGGACCAGAATTGGTTTGTATTATGTGGCCAGTACTCCCAAGACTTGGTGGTTTGGTTCCATTCATGTACTTCTAGACAGTTTGTTTCCCCTATTGATGGTCTCTCCCCCTGTGAGCTTGCCAAACACCATTGGGCTACAATGGGAGTATCTAGTTCCCACCTGGACTGGGGCTGATGTCTGGGCATGGCAGTTAAGTTATCGTTGACTGAGTAGTTCCATTCCTGGGCTGTCCATGGTCATTGATCCCCCATTTTAGTACCCCCACATATGTAGCAGCTAGTAACATTTAAAGTATGTGCTATGGTAGAGGCCAATTCCAGGAATAGATTGCGAGCCTGCTGGGATGGTTGGAACTTGATATCAACTTCCTTCCAAAATTCAGAAAAGTACCTAGTGTAGTTTTTAGTAAGCTGATACCTGGTTTCTAGAGACAGGTGTACCTCCTGGATCAGTGCCTTGTGCCCACAATCTAATTCCCATTGTTGACCCATATCTGGAGATCCATTGCTGAGGGTTAGGTATTGTAAGGTTGACATTATTACATTGATATGGCATACAATTTTTGAGCAGAGGTACCCTTGTTATCTGGAGATAAGTTCCCTTGCCTTTATTGGATGCATAAGTGGCCCATGCAACACAATCCCAGGTTGGACAGAGTCTCTCATCCATGTTTCTACAGTCCCCCTTTCCAACACCTCCTGGGTGTGTATAAGGGCAAATATAAACATCGGATAGAGTATACGTTCTGTGCCATGACAATGACCCGCAGGAAGTAGGCCACTGGGCCACTTTGCAGACATCAAACGAAATGGTACCTGGGCTACTGGCTGACAGTATCTGTGTCTGGGAGATGACTGGGCCACTACTTGAGCCTGTACTTCTAGCTACCAACCACGTTTGTGCTGGATTAATCTTGGGGTCATAACATTCATTCTTTTGGCCACAGATAGAGTACCAGGTTCCTTTATAGCAACAAGGAGTTGCTTTTTCCTGACACCTATAATGGGTACGGTACACCAAAGTTGTTGTAACTGTCCTCCCTTTCAACACAGATTTAATACATACTGTGCAATTGTTGGGGCATAAGGGATTTTTAGTAGCTGGACCACTTGACCTTTCAGCTCGCCTTTCGCTTTTTATGTGAACGGTAGGCGGGAGATCATCTTTATAACATAAAACTCCTTCTGTCCCATTGTACCTTTTATATGTCTTTTGTTGCCTTTGACCATATGCACAGGAGGGTAAATGGAAATGAGTATGTTAGGGATAACATTGTTTACCCAAACTAGTTTAGGTAAAATAATAAATATGTTATCATAGTTTGTTAGTTAAAGTGTCTGCAACTTTAACTGTAGGATTGTAATTAAGGGAGTGGTTGTAAAAAGCACCATAAAAGAAGCAAGGTACCACAGCTTGCTCTCTCTGGCTTGATGATCCCTCATTACTGGATAGACTGAAGACTGCATTTTTCCCCTACTGAAAAGGAGAGACAAAGGACTGATTTGTAAGTGAACTGACATTGAATATTCTACACGGATTTTGCTAATTGAATATCCTTGAATGGACTGACTAAAACGATACATGACTAATGGACTGTTATTTTGACTATGCTATAAACTCTAAATGGAATAAACTATCTTTTGATAGCACAAGCGTATCTGTTATTTTTACTGTATGTTAACAAACATACAAACATATCTCACTCATTTATCTGTGTGCCTATCTGACTTACGCTGCACATTCTGTTTAGCTTGTCTCCTTCACCCTGGTTGGGGAACCCAGGCTTAACACATGATTCTGGCTTCCCAGTCCTGGCATGTAGAGCCCCTTCAGTAGTTAGGCATTGAGCACATGTAGGTAATCCTGTAAATGCTTTTCTCTTAGGTGGAGTTTCATTATCTATTGTACTCTGGGATATGCGGACATGTCTAATTGGCACCCATGGAGTGCGCAGAAGATGACACCTTATAGTGTTGTACTTGCACTGCCAATATCTAGTTCCCTCATGCTCACACTGAGGGAGATTAGAAGTGGAACAATTAGGAAATCTGGTTACACTATAAGTAAAATACCTTCCGGTGGGTAGTACCATAAAACACATATCACATGACCTTATTTCATTTCCCTTATCCTGGCCCACCCCCAGGTCTTGGGGTTCCTCTAGGTCAGTGGGGTCTGGTGAATACCACTCATCAACTGCATCCTCGTTGAGGGGTATTTCCTTGTTTGTATTACCTCTCCTAACCACTAGCATCTCATATAAGTACAGGGAGTTAAGGACAACACTTATTACTAACAGGATGGTTACAATCCAGATAGAGGGCAAAAGGCCTCTCCCGCATCCTTTGATTAGCCTCTATATTGCAATGGGGTATGTCTCCCACCACCACCAATTCCCCCCTTTCTAAGGAACTCCAATCCTTAGGGATGTTTGACTTGTGATCTAAGTTTCCAGGGGAGTCCCGCACGACAGGTGTCAGCTTCCGGGGTAACACCTGCAGGGGTCTGTTCCTCTTTGTCTCCCATTCGTAGAGGGGCAGCTTCCAGAGTGCCACCAGGAGGGGAGATATCCCTCGTAGTCCTTCGGAGAGTTACCTTTAATGGATGAATCACGTGGGGTTCTACTTTCCACTGGGTAGGTGCAGCCAACTTTACTCGAGACCAGTGTATCCATGGTTTTATTTCAGCCAACTTAACAGCAAGGGGAGAACACATAACAACAGTATACGGCCCTTTCCACTTTGGGCTCAATACCTCCCTTTTCCAATCTTTAACCCAGACCTCCTGTCCTGGATGTATGTTATGTGGGGAGGTCACTAAGACATGGGGTTTACAGGTTAATACATATTGCTGTAATCTTTGGACTATCATGTTAAGAGCTTGGACTTGTTGTATTCTAATTGTATCAGAAATCTGTACAGTATTTTGAATATTTAGACGAAGTAGATTGGGGACCCAGCCATATAATAACTCAAATGGTGAAAGTGAGACACCTTTCTGAGGAGCACACCTGACAGCAACCAGAGCCAAACTCAAAGCATCTGGCCATTTAAGGTGGGTTTCCTGATATATTTTGGCCAATTTTTTCTTAATAGTCCTATTGACTCTCTCAATCAAGCAGATATGCTTTAAATGCCCTAATATACTATATATATATATATATATATATATATATATATATATATATATATGGATCTTTGGTTGTTCGGGTTTTCTCCCGTGGGAGAAAACCCGAACAACCAAAGATCCACATACAAATACCCGCGAGAACCTCAGAAAACATATATATATATATATATATATATATATATATATATATATATATATATATATATATGGCATTCAGCTTTGTTCGGGTATTTTCCCACGTCATAATAGTGGTGCTTTTAAAGTTGTAGCAACATTTCAGCAGAATCTCATCAGGCTTCTGATGATGGCAGATGAGATTCTGCTGAAACGTTGCTACAACTTTAAAAGCACCACTATTATGACGTGGGAAAATACCCGAACAAAGCTGAATGCCAGACATGTAAGTACCCGCGAAAACTTAAGAAAATATATATATATATATATATCTTATTCTATTTTTATCTTTTTTTTAAAGGGTAAGCCTCAGAATATCTTTTTTCTTTTTCTTTACTGGGACTTTTGTCTTCCCCATTTCCATGTTTGATTTACTCTTATGGCTATCTCTTACTTTTTGTGACCTTTCAATTGGATTAAGGTGTGAAGAACCTGAAGAATTTTCTTTCTCTTTTTTTTCTTGTTATTTTTTAATGTTATTGGGTATTATTCTTTTTCTCTTTATTTTTAATTTTTATTTTTGAACAACAACTGACTATCCCACAACAGGATTAAGGTTTAGAAGAACCTGAAGAACCTCCTTTTTATTTTTATTTTTAATCCTTTTTTCTTTTCAATTTTGGGCTTTTTATTTTTTATTGGCTTTTTCTTATGTTTTCCTTTTTCCTAATTGGATTATAATTGGCCACCCTACCAATTGGATTAAAAGAGCTTGAAGACCTGGAGCTATCCAAATGAGAAAGAAAATTTTACCTTCTGGCATTTCAACCTCTGCTCCTGCCTCCCCATCAGCTGGAGGACAACTTTTAACAATGGCAAAGCAAGATAAAGCACAAGTGGATCTAACGATGGTTATGCAAGGAATTCAAGAACTTAAAACGAGTATTGAACAAAGAATGGAGAGCATTGAACAAAGAATCATGAAGACTGATGAAAAAATTGAAAACATTCAACAATTGATGGTGAAATATGATGAGAGACTCCAAAAAATGGAAGAGAAAGATAAACAAAGAGATGAGACAATTGGAAAAATCGACAGCAGATTAACAATGGTTGAACAAGATAAAAGTGGGATGTTGAAGTGGGAGATGGACAGATCAGAATTTTACCTCAGATTCCAAAACATAGAGCAAGAAAAAGGACAAAATTTGGCTGCAGTAATGATAGAAATCTTGGCTGGAGCTCTGGGAATAACAGAGGAAAAGATGATGGATGGAATAGATGAGATATATCGAGTCTTCACAAGATATGCGATGAGGAACAGTCTACCAAGAGAGGTCCATGTTAGATTTACCAAAAAAACTATTAAAACACAAATATTACAAGTGGCAAGAGAGAAGACGTTGAAGTATAAAGACAAAGCGATTGTGGTCTTAAAACAAGTACCCAGAAAAGTGAGAGAGATGAGAAGAGAATATCGATTCCTGACTAAAATGTTGCTGGAAAAAGAGGTGAATTACAGATGGCTGATTCCAGAAGGATTAATGTTTACATGGCAAGAACAGAGACACAGAATTGATTCAATTGAGAAAGCAGAAATATTCTACAATGAATTCTTCAAAAGAAGAGAAATAGAGATAGAAAAAGAGACCATCTCAACTGAAATTCAAGATGACCAAATGGGAATGGGAAAAGAAGAAGGTGCAGTAGGTGGACAGGTGGATAGTAAAGAACAACGTGAAGTAAGATCTACAAGAGCTGTTAGACCTAAATATAAAACATAATCATGGAGGAAAAAAAAATGATTTCTATGAATATAAATGGACTGAATTCAGCTACCAAAAGAAGAAAAACTTTTCATAAATTAGAGAAATTAAAATTTGATATAATCTGCTTTCAAGAAGTACACATTAAAAAACAACATCAACAATTATTGATACGATCAAAATTAGGGAAAACTTTTACTTCCCTGACTCATTGTAAGAAAAGAGGAGTGGCCTTGTATATTAAAGAATCTATTCCAGCCAAACTGATCTATAATGATGAAGATGGAAGAGTATTAATGGTTGAAATAGTGGATAATAACGCAAAAACACTCCTGGTTGCAATTTATGCCCCGAATGATAAACAAGAAGAATTTTATAAAAGGTTACATATGAAAGCAATCTAACTGGACTATATTAACATAGTTATGATGGGAGATTTCAATGGAATTGTAGATAATAAATTGGACTACACAGCAACAGCATCAAGACAAAATAGAAAGACTGTCCCAAAATCCTTCTTCAAAATGATAGATGAATTAAATTTAAAAGATATATGGAGAGAAAGAAATGCTTAAACTCAACAGTATACTTTTTATTCAAATAGACATTTATAATGGTCCAGAATAGATATGATTTGGATCTCAACAGAATTGATATCTAATATTCAAGAAACAAATACTGAAACAAGTACATGGGCAGACCATAATCCAATGACAATTAAATGGAAAGGACAACAAAGAAGATCTAGATGGACATTAAATAAAACTATTTTAAAGGAAAAAGACTTCACACAATGGATGGAAAAAGAATTGACTTTCTTCTTTAGTGAAAATAAAAAAGAAGATACTTCAGTACAGAATGTTTGGGATACAATGAAGGCATATGCGAGAGGATTAATAATAGACTATACAAACAAAAAAATACCAGGAAGAGGCAAGCTATTAAAGCTCAAGAAGATGACCATAAAAAACTGGAAAAAGAATTACAGAAGATGCCACAGAAAAAAGATATCAAACTTAAAATGGACATAATTAAACATAAAATGGGCCAGGTAGAGAAAGAAGAACTGGCATAAAAAATCAGAAGTGCTAAACAGAACTATTTTGAAGATGCAAACAGGCCAGGTAGATGGTTAGCATATAAACTGAGAAAGGAGAAAGAATCAAGGAAAATATTACAGTTAACAGATGATCAAGGTCAAATGTGTTATGGTAATAAGGAGAAAAAGGAAATTATTCGAGACTTTTATGGACAACTATATAAACAGGAGGATCTTGATGAGGGAAAAATTAAACAGTATTTACAAAATGCTAATTTACCCAAGATACCTGAAGAGACTGAAAAAATGTTAGAAAGTACTATAACAATGATGGAATTACCTGAAGCATTTAACAGACAGAATAATGGGAAAGCACCAGGTCCAGACGGGCTTCCGGCAGAATTCTATAAAACACTATAAGAATCGTTGAGCATACCACTGCTAGAAGTCATGAATGAAGTTATGTTAAATAAGAAAATACCAAAAACATTGTCAGAAGCTTATATTACACTTATTCCAAAAGAAGGGGCCGATCCATTACAAATTAAGAACTACAGACCTATTTCCTTATTGAATGCAGACTATAAAATCTTTGCCTCAATTCTGGCAGAAAGACTTAAAAAATCATGAAATAATTTTATTCATCCTGATCAGAATGGATTTTTACCAAAGAGACAAATTAAAGACAATATGAGGGTAATTCTGGACACTTTGGAATATTATGAGGCGCATCCTGAAAAACAAATGGCTTTGATATTCCTAGATGCCCAAAAGGCATTTGATAACGTGAATTGGAGATTTATGTTATTATTACTGGAACAGATGGGCTTTGCCAGAAAATTTATTCAAGCAATAGAAGCCATATACTATATGCAATCGGCAAAAGTAATGATAGAGGGAGAATTTACAGACTCTATTAATATAAGAAAAGGCACAAGACAAGGATGCCCATTTTCACCTTTGCTATTTGTACTGACTTTGGAAGTGTTGAATAGAAATATTAGAGAGGACCAAAATATAAAAGGCATGAAAATTAAAAAGGAGGAATTTAAATTGCAAGCCTTTGCGGATGATTTGGTTTTCATTCTGGAAGATCCTCTAGAGACAGCTTTAAAACTATTGGAAAAGACAGAGACGTATGGTGAGATGGCTGGTCTGAAAATAAATATTGATAAAACAAAGATTCTGACAAAGCACATGTTATTAAGGCAAAGAGAAGAACTGGCAGACTTATTGAAAATCCAAGTTACGAACAAGGTTAAATATTTGGGGATACATTTGACATCAAGATGTACAACATTGAAAGAGAATAACTATATTAAGCTTAAACAGCAGACAGCATCTGATTTGAAGAAATGGGAAAAACTACAATTGTCATTGACAGGTAGAATTTCAACAATCAAGATGAATATTTTACCTAGAATTTTATATTTGTTCCAAACAATACCAGTTAGGCTTGGCAAAGATTATTTTGAAGAATTAACTAAAATTGTGTTGAAGTATATATGGCAAGGTAAGAAAGCGAGAATAAAATTAAAACTTTTACAAGACGCTAGAACTAGAGGAGGATTTGGCCTTCCTAATTGGGAGTTATATTACCAAGCTGCAAATTTAATGTGGGTCAAAGAATGGATAACATTAAGAAAGTCTAGATTGTTGACATTAGAAGGACATGATTTATTATTGGGCTGGCATGCTTTTCTATGGTATAAGGGAACTAAATCGCAGGGCTATTTTAGAAGACATTATATACGGGAGTCTTTATGGTTGATGTACAGTATTAGCATACTCAGAAACCCTCGCACCCGATTGGTCCGGACCAGCAGAGACCTGATTGGTCAACAGGTCAGCCGTGATTGGAGCACTAGGAATCTACCGCGATTGGCTGTGCCGATCACGGGAAATTCAAAGTGCTGTCATTGGCTGCCAAGCCGCGAGCCAGCCCTATATGAAGGGCTGCTGCGGCTCGCATCCCCAGACCTTTACCTATACCTAATAAAGAGTTGAACTCACGAAATGGTCTCGCGTCTCTGTCGAACCGATCTGCCTCCGATCTAACACTGGCGACGAAGGTGGGATCATGAGACAAAGAGACCATCCAGCACGTGGCGAAGCAGCACGCAGCAACCAGCAATATGGCCGGAATCAACTCGCCACCTGCTCCCTTCAACCCTGCTACTGAGGACTGGGAATCCTATACTGATAGGTTCCAAATGTTCCTCGAGAGTAGCAACCTCAAGGACGCCAACGGCCACAAGAAACAAGCCGTGTTCCTCACACACTGTGGGCCCGCAGTCTTCAAAATGGCCAAAGCCTTGGCCAAACCGATGGACGTCAAGGTGATGGAGTGGGACAATCTCGAGCCCCTGCTGCGGAGCCACTACACCCCCGTCGTGCCCATCCTCATCCGGCAGCACGACTTCTACAGGCGGGATCAACGCGAGGGCGAAGGGCTGGCCAACTTCATAGCGGCACTACGGGACCTGGGGGGTCTGTGCGAGTTCACCAACCTGGATGAGGCCCTGCGAGACCGCGTCGTCCTGGGACTCTGAGACCCCGTCCTCCAGAGCCGCATCATGGCAAAGGGAGACATCTCCCTCGCCAATGCCCTCACCGAAGCCGCTGCAGCAGAAGCGGCCAAGAAATCAGTGGCTTGGATGTGACAATCAAGCATCATGCCACGAGCGGCGACCGGAGAGGCAACATCGACCCCCGAGAGGAGGCCCACGACAGACCACACAACCACACACCATGGCGACATCGACTCCTTCTCAGAAACCGAAGACGAGGAGGAGGAGATCCACCGTCTCCAATCAGCGCAGGAGCGGCGGGAACCACGAGGTCATAAGTCGAGGTTCCAGTGTGCCGGCTGCAGCGGCGATCACCCCCGAGCGGACTGTCGTTTTCTTGAAGCCATTTGCAGGCATTGCGAGAAACGGGGGCACATCGCCAAAGTGTGCCAGAATAAGAAGCACTACAGCCCGCGGCAACGAGATGCCAGCCCCTGACGGAGAGACAGCACCCCCACCAGGACCCGAGATCAACAGACAGAGAACCGCTGGAGCCGGGAAGGTCGGAACAGGCGACTCCAGGAGACGAGACAGAGAGAGGAAACGCACCAGACTGTCGTCATCGGTCATTCCTCCACCAGTGACGCCAGAAAGGTATACGTGACGGTCGGGATAGAAGACCAGCAATGCGACATGGAGGTGGACTCAGGGTCTTTCCACCGCCAAGAACTGGAAGACCAAACACTAACCCTCAAAGACTATCAGGGAAACCGAATCCCTGTAGTCGGTAGAGGCCATT
This sequence comes from Hydrophis major, assembly GCA_033807585.1. Lineage (NCBI taxonomy): Eukaryota > Metazoa > Chordata > Lepidosauria > Squamata > Elapidae > Hydrophis > Hydrophis major. The sequence continues at coordinate 5,604,022 of JAUCBL010000017.1, forward strand.
TTAAAGTCACCTTCAAGGGCCACACAGAAGTGCTACCCCTGATGATCGTCGATTGAGATCGGCTGAGCCTGTTGGGACTGCAGTGGTTCGCACCCCTGGGCATCAAAGTAACAGGCATACACCACATCGCAGAGGCAGACTGGGAAGCGGCGCTCGTGAGGGACTTCCGGGAAGTCTTCGATGACCGTTTAGGCAAGTACCGGGGGTCCCCTATTGCCTTTAACATAGACCCAAGCATCACGCCAATCCGCCTTAAGCCCAGGCGAGTGCCATTTGCACTCAAGCCCAAGATCGATGAGCAACTCGATCAGCTCATCGCGCAAGGGGTGCTGGAACCGATCGATCATGCCCGGTGGGAGACCCCAATTGTCACCCCCATCAAGCCAGATGGGTCAGTGAGAATTTGTGGTGACTACAAGGCCACCCTAAACCATGCGCTCCAACAAAGCGCATATCCCGTCCCAGTAGTCCAGCATCTTCTGCACTCACTGGGGGGAGGCCGGATCTTCACAAAGCTCGACCTAGCGCAAGCCAACCAGCAACTGCCGGTCGACGCCACAACAGCAGAAGCCCAAACCATCGTAACGCACCGAGGGGCTTTCCGCTGCAACCGGCTCCAGTTTGGAGTCAGCGTGGCACCTGGGGTCTTCCAAAGCCTTATGGAAAGACTCCTCCAGGGAATAGAAGGGGTGGTGCCCTACTTTGATGACGTCTTGGTGGCCGCAAAAAATGAGAAACAACTAGAAGCCAGGTTGAGGGAGGTACTGCAGAAGTTCAGAGATTCGGGACTTAAAGTCAAGAAAGGGAAGTGCCAGCTACGGGCCGAAATGGTCGAATTTCTGGGGTACCTCCAAGACAAACAAGGGATCCACCCCACAGAAAAGAAACTGAGAGCCATAAGGGAAGCACCGCAACCCAAAAACAAAATGGAATTACAGGCTTTCTTGGGACTGTTAAACTTTTACAGTGTCTTCCTACCTCAAAAGGCGACTGTAGCAGAACCGCTGCATAAGCTGTTAGATAAAACAGCCACCTGGACCTGGGGAGCACGGGAGGAGAGCGCTTTCAACAACACAAAGAACCTGCAAACATCCGACGTGGTACTAATCCAGTACAGCGAGACCCTGCCATTGACGGTAACTTGCGATGCGTCACCATTTGGAATCGGCGCCATCCTCAGCCACCAGCTACCAGATGGGAGAGAAGCACCCATCGCTTTCTCATCAAGGACACTTTCAAAGCCAGAGCGGAACTACAGCCAGCTCGACAAAGAGGCCCTAACAGTCGTCGCTGGCATCAAGAAATTCCACGAATACCTTTACGGTAGGACTTTTACAATCATCACGGATCACAAGCCGCTGCTAGGAATCCTGGCGGGGGACAGGGCCACACCGAACATTCTATCGCCAAGAATGATGAGGTAGTCCGAATTCCTAGCAGCATACAATTACCAGCTGATTCACCGGCCCGGCAAGGACATCGCCCATGCAGACGCCCTAAGCCGGTCACCCTTACTGGACTGGGAAGACGACCCAGCACCCACAACAGAGGTACTCCAAATAGAGACAATATCCAACCCACTCGTGACCGCACCAGACATTGCCAGAGAAACAAATAAAGACAAACGGCTGGTGCGAGTCTTGAGCTGGGTGGAAAAGGGTGGCCGGAAGGGGACATAGACGAACTATTCAGACCCTTCCGAAACAGACAAACCGAACTCTTTATCGAAAAGGGCTGCATACTTTGGGGGGACAGAGTGGTAATTCCTGAAAAATTACAGGAAAAGGTATTGGGAATGTTGCATGAGGGGCACCCGGGGATGGTTAAGATGAAAAGCCTGGCCAGAAGCTGCGCATGGTGGCCAAGAATGGATAAACAGATCGAAACCTGGGTTGCCAAATGTAAACAATGCCAAGAGTCCAGAGCCAATCCACCCGCCGCCCCAACCCAAGAATGGGAAAAACCAAGAGGTCCGTGGTCCAGAATTCATATAGATTTCGCGGGGCCAACCAAGGGACACATGTACCTTGTCACAGTAGATGCTTACTCCAACTGGCTGGAGGTAAGCACTATGAAGTCAACCACGACGGAAGCGGTGATAAGGAAACTGAGCAAACTCTTCGCTACACACGGCCTGCCAGATGTAATAGTGTCAGACAATGGGCCCCAGTTCACCACACTGGTGTTTGAACAATTTCTGGCAGGCCAAGGGATACGCCATGCATAAACCGCACCGGCAAACCCAGCGGCGAACGGGTGGGCAGAACGCATGGTCCAATACACCAAGAAAGCTATCCAAAAAATAGAAACAGCCAATATACAGGACAAAATCAATAAAATGCTCCTCATTCAACACATTACACCCAGCGCAACCACAAATAAAAGCCCGGCGGAACTAATGATGGGCCGGAAACTACGCTCTACACTAGACAGAATGCACCCAACATATAACCCAGACAAACCCCCAGGTTCCTCCAGCAAACACAGAAAATTTAACGTAGGGGACCTAGTATACAGCAAAAATCTCACAGGAGAACCACTCTGGGTGCCAGCAACAATCACCCAGATAACCGGGCCCCTATCATACCAATTGGAAACTAGCGACGGGAAAAACTGGAAACGGCACAAAAACCAACTTTGGTCAAGAATAACCGCCACAAACAGCCAAACACCCGAACAAGAAACTAGAAGGGGGGGGGGAACCGATAAGCGATAGAGAAGGAACCAAAGAAAAGCAACTAACGCAAACAGAACACCCCCCACCGAGAGTAAATAAACAAATAAACCAACGCTACTCACCCGTAGATGCAGGACCAATGGAGCATGAAACCCCGGGGTCTTCACCTGGAAGGAGCAGCCAAACCAGCTCACCCGGCCAGGAAAAGCCCAGCGGGAGCAGAAGCGGCAGCTCAACCAGCCCAGGAGAACCGGGAGGGAGCTACCAAGAAAGGCCCAGCTCAACATTCCAGGTGGTTCCATCCCAAGGAACCGGAGCAACAGAGGAGGCATCCGAACCAGTCAACGACCACACCAGAACTGAACCGCGCAGGTCAAGGAGGCAGGGAAAAAGCCCCGCCAACCTGTGCGACTACATCACTACGCACCGCAGGATGAAACCAAGAGGGGAGGGGTGTACAGTATTAGCATACTCAGAAACCCTCGCACCCGATTGGTCCGGACCAGCAGAGACCTGATTTGGTCAACAGGTCAGCCATGATTGGAGCACTAGGAATCTACCGCGATTGGCTGTGCCGATCGCGGCAAATTCAAAGTGCTGTCATTGGCTGCCGAGCCGCGAGCCAGCCCTATATGAAGGGCTGCCACGGCTCGCATCCCCAGACCTTTACCTATACCTAATAAAGAGCTGAACTCACGAAATGGTCTCGCGTCTCTGTCGAACCGATCCGCCTCCAATCTAACAGTTGAACTGGGAGAAAATTAAGAGACAATGCTATTTGAAAATCCCAGTTTGGTTATCAACTATTGAAGCTTTTTCTTATCCTATAACATATAAGAAGGAACAAACAGTTAGATATGGGGAAATACCGGATGAAAAGGGTGAACTTAAAACAATGCAAAATCTAGAAGAACAAGGTATAAAGATGAATTGGTTTTCATATGCACAAATACAATCAAGGTATCTTAAAGATTCTAAAACAGGGGGATTTTATGATAAATTGACTGACCTACATAGGATTTTGACAGGTACTGATGAAAAAGTCATAAAAAAAATATATAGTTATTTGCTGGAAATTAAATTAGAGGAAGAACAAGTTAAAGAAACAATGATTGCTTGGGGGAAGAATTTTGGATATGGGATTGATTTAGAGACATGGCAAAAATTGTGGTCTCAAAATTATAAAATGACAATGTCAACAGCATATAAAGAAAATTTGTATAAAATGTTTTACAGGTGGCACTTCCCCCCGACAAGAATAGCAAGAATGTTCAAGAATAAATCTGAAAAGTGCTGGAAATTGTTAGGGAAAACATTGTTTACCTTAACTGGTTTAGGTAAAATAATAAATATGTTATCATGGTTTGTTAGTTAAAGTGTCTGTAACTTTAACTGTAAGACTGTAATTAAGGGAGTGGTTGTAAAAAGCACCATAAAAGAAGCAAGGCACTGCAGCTTGCTCTCTCTGGCTTGATGATCCCTAATTACTGGATGGATTCAAGACTGCGTTTTTCTCCTACTGGAAAGGGAGAGAGAAAAGACTGATTTATTGTAAGTGAACTGACATTGGATATTCTACATGGATTTTGCTGATTGAATATCCTTGAATGGACTGACTAAAAACGATACATGACTAATGGACTGTTATTTTGACTATGCTAAAACTCTGAGTGGAATAAACTATATTTTTGATGACACAAGCGTATCTGTTATTTTTACTGTATGTTAACTAACATACAAACTTATCTCACACATTTATCTGTGTGCCTATCTGACTAACGCTGCACATTCTGTTTTAGCTTGTCTCCTTAACCCTGGTTGGGGAACACAGGCTTAACAGAAATGTCATCAGATATCTGGCTCATATTATCATATGTGGTGGACTTGTGAGGACGCTAGAAAATATTGGACTAGAATTCGCATATGGTTGGAAAAAATGACAAAGAAACATATAGATTTGAAGCCAGAGATTTTTTTATTGGGAATCTTACCTGATACATGTAATAAAAATTTGAAGTATTTGATTGTAAATGTATTAACAGTGTCTAGGATTGTATTTGCTAAAAATTGGAAGAGTGAGAAAATACCATCAGAGGAAGACATTATTAAGAAAATATTGGAATGTGCTGAAATGAGTAGATTGACATTTGAAATTAGAGAACAAGAAGATAAACAATTCTATGAAGTTTGGGACCTTTTTTATCAATGGCTAGATAATAAAACATAATAATAGAATATTTAGAAACTAAGGAAATAATCAATTTAAACCTTTTTTTGATAGTATCTTTATAACATTTTATTAAGATAGACTTGGTATGACTTTATGATTGGTTATAAAATAAATTAAGTAAACTATATGATTGTTTAATAATGATATCAGGTTATATAATTGTTGTTTGATCATATGAGCTATTATGTAATACAATTACAATGGAGACTATGAAATGGATGCACAAAAAGGAGTGGCAAACCAACCGATACACTGTCTGTAAATTTATGAAGGAGGAGGATGTTTTTATGTTTTATGTCTTATGTTTTATGTGTTTTTGTTTGTTGTTAAAATCAATAAAACTTTTTTTAAAAAAAATTTAAAAAAAGAATCATTGAGTATTCCATTGCTAGAAGTCATGAATGAAGCTATGTTAAAGAAGAGGATACCTAAAACATGGTCAGAAGCTTATATTACACTTATTCCAAAAGAAGAGGCTGATCCATTGCAAATCAAGAATTAGAGACCTATTTCTTTATTAAATGCAGACTATAAAATTTTTGCTTCAATTTTGGCAGAAAGGCTTAAAAAATACTTCAATAACTTTATTCATCCAGATCAAAATGTATTTTTAACAAAGAGAAAAATTAAGGACAATATGAGAGTAATCCTGGATACTTTGGAATATTATGAGGTGCATCCCGAAAAGCAAATGGCTTTGCTATTTTTATATGCCCAAAAGGCATTTGATAATGTGAATTGGAGATTTATGTTATTACTATTGGAACAGATGGGGTTTGCCAGAAAATTTATTCAAGCAATAGAAGCCATATACCATAAGCAAACGGCAAAGGTAATGATAGAGGGAGAATTCACAGACTCTATTAATATAAGAAAAGGTACAAGACAAGGATGTCCCCTTTCACCTTTGCGATTTGTATTGACTTTGGAAGTGTTGAATAGAAATATTAGAGATGATAAAAGTATAAAGGGAATGAAAATTAAAAAGGAAGAATTTAAATTGCAAGCCTTTGCGGACGATCTGGCCTTTATTTTGGAAGACCCTTTAGAAACAGCTCCAAAATTACTGGAAAAGATAGAGACATATGGTGAGGTGGCAGGTTTGAAAATAAATAAAGATAAAACAAAGATTTTGACGAAGAATATGTTATTAAAACAAAGAGAAGAACTGGCAGACCTATTGAAAATTCAAGTTACGAATAAGGTCAAGTATTTGGGGATATATTTGACACCAATATGTAGTACATTAAAAGAGAACAATTATATTAAACTTAAACAACAGATAGCCTTAGACTTGATGAAATGGGAAAATCTACAATTGTCATTAATAGGGAGAATCTCAACAACCAAGATGAATATCCTACCCAGAATCTTATACTTGTTTCAAACAATACCAATTAGGCTTGGAAAAGACTATTTTGAAGATTTAAATAAAATTGTATTGAAGTATATATGGCAAGGCAAAAAAAGTGAGAATAAAGTTAAAACTTTTACAAGATGACAGAGTTAGCGGAGGTTTTGGTTTGCCTAATTGGGAATTGTACTACCAAGCTGCAAACTTGATGTGGGCCAAGGAATGGATAACACTAAGAAAGACTAGATTGTTGACATTAGAAGGACATGATTTGTTGTTGGATTGGCATGCTTTTCTATGGTATAAGGGAACTAAAACACAGGGTTATTTTAGAAGACATCATATAAGGGAGTCTTTGTGGTTGAATTGGGAGAAGATAAAAAGACAATGTTATTTGAAAATTCCAGTTTGGTTATCGACCATTGAAGCATTTTCCTATCCTATAATATATAAGAAGGAACAAACAGTTAGATATGGGGAAATACTGGATGGAAAGGGTGAACTTAAATCAATGCAAAATTTAGAGGAACAAGGTATAAAGATGAACTGGTTTTCATATGCACAAATACATTCAAGGTTTGATGAAGATTTTAAGACAGAGGGATTTTATGCTAAATTGACTGATTTAGATAAGATTTTGACAGGTATTGATGAAAAGGTGATTAAAAAACTATATGGTTATTTATTGGAAATTAAATTGGAGGAAGAACAAGTTAAAGAAACTATGATTGCTTGGGGAAAGAATTTTGGATACGGGATTGATCCAGAGAAATGGCAAAAATTGTGGTCTCAAAGTTATAAAATGACAATGTCAACAGCATATAAAGAAAACTTGTACAAGATGTTTTACAGGTGGCACCTTCCCCCGACAAGAATAGCAAGAATGTTCAAGAATAAATCTGAAAAATGCTGGAAATGTCATCAGATACCTGGCTCATATTACCATATGTAGTGGACTTGTGAGGATGCTAGAAAATATTGGACTAAAATTCTCATGGGGTTGGAAAAAATGACAAAGAAACATATAGACTTGAAACCAGAGATTTTTTTGTTGGGAATCTTACCTGATACAGACAGTAAAGATTTGAAATACCTGATTGTAAATGTATTAACAGTGGCTAGGATTGTATTTGCTAAAAACTGGAAAAATGAGAAAATACCATTGCAGGAAGAAATTATAAAGAAAATATTGGAGTGTGCTGAGATGAGTAGATTAACATTTGAAATTAGAGAACAAGAGGATAAACAATTTTAAGAAATTTGGGGTCTTTTCTATAGATGGTTGGATGATAAAACATAATAAATAGAATATTTAGAATTTTAGATAATAATGAACATATAAAGAGACATTTTTTCTTTTCTATTTGATATTATAATGTTTTTAGGATAGATCTGGTATGATTATTGTTCGGAATAACTTTGGTTACCTAACTTAGTTTGGGCAAAATAATATATATAAACTATGTTAGTGAGTTTAAGTGTGTGTATCACTTTAACTGTTAAAACATGAATTTTGGGTGTGGTTGTAAAATCACCATAAGAGGGAGCAAGAGAGCTCACTGTTTGCTGGCTTTTACTGGATTGCTGACAATGATGGATTGATGGTGATAACTGCATGTTTTTCCCTGCTATTGCTGAGAGAAGAAAAGAGGTTTGATTTTCTTCATATCTCTAACTGCAAAAGAGATATATTGCTGGACTGATTATTTGTAAGTTTACTGACCTCTATTTCGACACTGGACTTTGCAACTGATTAATCCCCGGATGGACTGAACTAGTTTATGACATATGGACTGTTTTGACTATGCTATAACTCTTGCTGGAATAAAAACTATTTAACTGGCACAGTGTATCATCCCTCTATCTTATCATTTCCAGAAGCCTTGAGAAAAGTTTTTCAAACAAAAGTTTTTCAACTTCAAACAGAATATTTTTCAAGCCTCTAGTTGGCAGTGTTACAAAGTTTCTTCAATCCACTCCCCCTTCTTCCCCCCTGAAAAAAGCCTAAAAAGAGAAAAAAAAAGTATGTATGTATATTTATGTATATTAAAAAAAATATTAAAGGGGGCCTCTATTTTAAAAAATATAAACAGTCAGAAAGGCAAAGAGAAAGCAAGTAAATATAAAAATATAAAAGAATAAAACCAGTCTGATTAGCTAGATCGCAATAGAAATTCAGTAAAGAAAAAAAAAAGTAAAAATAAAAAGCCAAGCCTCACTTTGACATTACTAAAAAAAATGCTGCTAAATCAAATTCTGTCAATAAGTTTACAGATTTCTTCTCATATTAGAGTGTTCTTAAGTCCCAAGCTAAAAAAAAAAAGATCCTCACCAGCCGATACACTTCTTTCTATCCCGTTCTTCTGGAGCTGTCCCAGCTTCAGCAGCCTTATGGCTGCCTCTCCGCCGTTGGCAAAAGGGCTTCTTCTGGATCAACCAGGGACTTGCGATGTCCCCGGAATCTACAGAACGCGCCCTTTGCTGTCACCATCACTACGAGACGGCTTAGGTCCGTTGGGACCGACCAGGGGCAAAGATATCAGCTGTGATCTCGGAGCCCCGAGATCGCAGCTGTATCGCGGCGACGAAGCTCCGCCTTCTCCGCCGCTTAATCACTTTTGTCAAAACTTTTACAGATTCTTTCTTTTCCTTAGGGTGTCCTTTCAGATCTTAGAATAAGGAAAAAGTTCTCACCAAACCGGCACACTCTCTCTTTCTGTTCTCTTCTGTTTCGGAGCTGTCCCAACTTCAGCAGCTTTAATGGCTGCCTCTTTGCCGCTGGCAAGAAGAGCTTCTCCTGGATCAACCAGGGACTTTGCGATATCCCTGGGATCAACAGGATGCACTCTTCACTTTCACCGTCTCTTCAGGACGGTTTAGATCCGATAGGACTGTCCAGGAGCAAAGATATCGGCAGCGATCTCAGACCTCCAAGATCGCATGCCGTATCATCGCGATGTCAGCTCCGCCCTCCCCATCTGTATCTGGTTTTAACCAGGAATTATACTACACCTGCCTGTCATGGGGAGCACTGAAAACCCTCCAGGGGTGGTACCTCCTAGCCAGTGAAGTCGAGATCGACCTAGCCATGTGTCAACTTGTGAAGCTTTCCTGACCTACTCCTGAGTTGCCATAGGCGGGGGATGGGAAATTGCGCCTCGCAGCTGCACCAAGGAATTTACTTCTCAGTCAAAACTAAGCACAGCCTGCCTGTTCTGACCCAACTGGGTTCCCAAAGAGCAAACACAGACAAAGGCAGCAGCCCCCACCTTTTAAGGTTTAATAACGAATTCTGTTCTGAAGGCTGCTTTCCACTAATTATCTCCAACAAGAAAGAGCATTGCCAACACTGCTGGCTGAACTCAAGGCCATCTCCACGAAGACCCACAATGGCTGGAGTGACTTCTATGACCTGCAAGATTGCTTCATTGGAGAACGTGACTGGTGACACACTTTGGGGGGAGGGGGGGAACAGGGTCAGAGGCAAGGGGCAAAGTGGGTGAAGTCAGAGCTGGCTTCACCTAGGTAGTGCTGACATGGTGCTTCTAATAAGTAAATTGATTTTTTTTTTGCTAGATGGCTTGAGACTCTTAATTTTGTTTGGGCATTGGTTAGAAGCCTGACACAAACACATTGATCAGAATGCCTTTTTGTCAATGCCAAAGTGAGCTCTGGCACTTAGGTCATTTGATATGAGTACTCCAAGGATCTTGACAGAGTGAGGGTTGTCAATGAGGTCATATTCGCCTAGCTTGTATTTGGTGCACTGTTTTTTTTACCAATGTGTAGGACAGAGCATTTGTTGGTCGAGATTTGGAGTTGCCAATTGTTTGACCATTCAGACACATAATCAAGGTCGCTTTGAAGGACAGTAGAATTGTCGGTGGTGTTGAATAGTTTTACGTCATCTGCAAAGAGGACACAGTTGCTTATAAGGTGATCGCAAAGGTCATTTATATAGAGTATAAAGAGTGTGGGTCCTAGAACACTGCCTTGGGGATACCGCTGTTAACTGAGCAAGGTTTGATATAGCGCTCCCTATTTTTACTATTTGTTGCCTGTTTGAAAGGAATGCAGTAATCTACTTATCTTTTTTATTTTTATTTTATTTTTACAACAAAAACAACAAATAAAACCATCTTTCAGTTTTACAGTGTGTCAGTTGGGTGATTATTATAATATTATTATACATTTCTTTTTTATTTATGTTCATAGTTTAATCAACATTTTATGTCACATTGTTATATCATTGTATCACCCTTAAAATTTTAGTTTCAATCCTAGTTTATCTTTCAAGAAGAGATCCCAATATTTACTAAGTTATATTCATATTATTACTTATTCAAAAATAATCAATTATATTGTGTTATTGCTACTACAACATATTTCAAATTCTTACTCTTCTATCTAACCATTCATAAAAAAAATCCCAAATTTTATAAAACTCCTTTTCCTCCTGTTCTCTAATTACCATTGTTAATCTACTCATTTCTGCACAATCCATTATTTTCTTGACCATTTCCTCCTCTGTCAGAATTTTCTCGTTTTTCCAATTTTGTGCAAATACAATTCTAGCTGCTGTTAATACATTAATAATCAAATATGTTATCTCTTTATTGTAACCTTCAAGCAAAATCCCCAATAAAAGTATCTCTGGTTTTAAGTCTATATGTTGTTTGATCATTTTTTCCAACCATGTGTGTATTTTCGTCCAGTATCTTTTTGCTTATATGCACGTCCACCACATATGGTAATATAATCCAGTTATCTGATGACATTTCCAACATTTCGCCGATTTATCCTTAAACATCTTTGCTATTCTTGCCAGGGGTAGGTGCCACCTGTAAAACATCTTATACAAATTCTCTTTATAGGCAGTTGACATTGTTAATTTGTAATTTCTAGTCCATAGTTTCTGCCATTTATCCAAGTCTATCCCATACCCAAAAAATTTCCCCCCATGCAATCATTGTTTCTTTAACTTGCTCTTCTTCTAATTTCACTCCCAATAAATAACCATATAATTCTTTAATCATCCTCTCTTCAGTGCCTGTTAAGATTTTATCTAGTTCAGTCAGTTCTATCTATCTATATCTATCTATCTATATCTTACTATCCTTTTCATATCTTGAATGTATTTGCAAATATAAATACCAATTCATATTAATCCCTTGTTCATCTAATTCTTGCTTTGTTTTGAGTTCACCTTTTTCATTTAAGATTTCATTATATCTAATAATATGTTCTATTTTAAAAACATTTGGGTATGCAAAAGCTTCTATTGTCGATAACCAGACTGGACTTTTCATATAATGCTTCTCCCTTATTTTCTCCCATATTGTTAAGAAAGCATCCCTGATATAATGTCTCCAAAAATATCCATGTACCTTACTTTCCTTATACCATAAACATGCATGCCACCCCAATTGCAAATCATGATCTTCCAATGTTAACAATCTAACATTTCTCAGTACAATCCATTCTTTCATCTACATCAATGTTACTGCCTAATCCCCAATTGCGTAATCCAAAACCTCGTCTCGTTCTAGTATCCTGTAACAATTTTAACTTAATTCTTGTCTTTTTTCCCTGCCATATAAATTTCAACATCATTTTGCTTAGTTCCTCAAAATATTTTTTCTCTACCTTTATTGGAATTGTCTGGAATAAATATAATATTTTTTGTAATATGTTCATTTTAATTGTCACTATTCTCCCTGTTAAAGATCATTGTAAATTTTTCCATTTTTCCAAGTCTTTCACAATCTGTTGTTTCAATCGATAATAATTGTCCTCTTTAAGTGTTCCACATCTTGCTGTCATTCGCATCTCTAAGTATCTCACTTTTTTTGCGATCTGGACATTTAATTTGTCCATTAATACTTCCTTTTGTTTTTTCAGTCATATTTTTCACTAAGATCTTAGTTTTTTCTTTATTTATTTTCAGTCCTGCAACCTCTCCATATTCTTCTATCTTTTCTATCAACTTAAAGCCTGTGTACAACAGTTCTTCCAATATAAAAACCAGATAATCTGCAAATGCTTGTAATTTATACTCCTCCTTTTTTACACATTTGTACTGTAATCAGAAACAATTTCCCACACAAAAATTTCATTTCATTCTTTCTCCAAGCAAACCAATCATTACTTACAATTCTTTTCTGTGACATATTCATGCAAATTATTACAGGCAAAATAATCATTTGTTCCCAGTCAGGGCCAACTTAAATTTTCATCCTCCCACCAAACAAAACAACACAAATTTACCATGTCTTCTCTAGTTAGACCCAATTTGGTAATTTATTTTCTATAGGGTGGTTTTCCCCATCCTTCACGTAATTGCTCTAGGGGACTTAAAGGCTCAATTTTTAACTTCAGGTTTTTCTGAATCTTCTTGACACCCATTGCCCATGGCTAGTTACCAGACTGGAGCAATCCTTACCAACTTGTTCCAGTGAGACCTTCATACACACACAGTTGGCACCTGGCCAGAGCGAAAGACACTCCTTACTGCCACTAAAGTTTTCATCTGTCTCTGCCCTGGAGAGCCTGAATCTCCCAGCAAACGCTGGCTTATTTTTAAAGATCAAGATTCATAGATACCTTCGTTCAGTTCCACACACCTCTCACACAAGTCTCAGATTCTCACAGCCCTACCTAACCTCCCCAACTGCCTAAGGGCAGTGTGTTCCCACCAGAACCACATGTTCTTACTTGACCAGAACTACTTACCCCTAGGTCCATGCATGGAGTTGGCCAGTTGTTCTGGCAATCTCATCAACCTGGTCCCTTCCCTCTTTTTTTTCTGTTTTCAGCTGATCTCTATTTAAAGCAAGGATCTGTGTCTCATTCCATGCTTCTGAACAGCTGCCCCAAATGTGAACCGTTGTAAATCAACGGGGCATGCCTTCCTCACCCCACTCTGCTGTCCAGGGCCCCAGAAGAGAAAAACAGATTGGCCGTATTCTCTACCAATTGTTGGAAATAACTCAAAGCCAACAAAAAAAACTTGGATTGTTGAAAACAAAGAGGATTTATTAAAAAGAAATATTAGATGGTTTGTAAAGCGCCGGTGGTCTTTAGAACCTCAAGAAACAGGTTCAAATTAAAAGCCGCACCTTTAGAACCTCAAAACATACTTTTTATACAGTTTCATCTTGTCACCCAAGTTCCCTCCTTCTTGAGACTCATTCCCTCCCAACTTTAAACTCATTGGATTTGCCCTCAGGTGTTGCAACTAATCCTAGGATGTCTCCAGGGAGAATCGTCTCCTTCTATTATGTTCTCATCTGTACGCCTCCATACCTCTTACTTTGGCTGCCCATATGGCATCTTTCCTTAGTGTTAAGGAATGTAGCATCCCCTCATCAGAGCCTCTTTCTAACTTGTGAAGATACAATTTTTAAAAGCTCATCATATACTACCATTTTTCCAAAGAGATTATAACAACCCCTCCAAACATAATAATAATATAAAAGGCATATACATAAGATAAAAAGATAAAAAGGCTTAATGGAGCATGTCAAAAGTATAAAACCAAAGCATGTATATACAGGGAGATATATTTCATTTGATAACGGATTAACAGAATTGGAAGGGACCCTGCAAGGTCATCTAGTCCAACCCCCATTTGTGAAACCTTTAAGCATATTATATACCATTTTATTTTTGAATTTACTTATTTCTTACAGGAAGACACCAGGAACACAGATAAGCCTTGACAAAACCAGATAATTCACGATTTGCTCCCAACAACTTGCTATGCGCAGCTTCCCTTTTTAAACACTGTTCCCAGCTGCAACTAATAAAGGAAATCAGGGCCCTTTCCTCTCCCGTAAGCCACACAACTCACATTGCTCCCTTCTCCATTCCTCCCTGCGTGCCGTAGGATGAAAAGGGGGTGGGCCTGGGTCCAACTGGGGCATGACAGGTGTCAGAATAACAGAATAACACTTAGAAGGGACCTTGGGGGGAACCCTATATCATTTCAGATAAATGTCTGTCCAGTCTTTTCTTAAAAACCTCCAGTGATTGAGCACCCAGAACTGGAGACAAGCAGTTCCACTGGTTAATTGTTCTCACTGTAAGGAAGTTTCTCCTTAGTTTTAGGTTGCTTCTCACTTTGTTCAGCTTCCATCCATTGCTTCTTGTTCGCCTTCTGATGCTTTGGAAAATACATCCCCCCCCCTTCTTTCTGGCAGCCCCTTAACAGCCTGTTGCCTATCACACTCTTGGGCAAAGCATGTGAGCCATTAGTGTTGAGGTAATTCCCTGTTAGGAGAATGAGCACATACAGGGAGACGTAGTGAGAGAAGTGTTGAATAATACACACACAGCACACATACACTGTACAGTAAATGTAGGTTTTTACTTTTCAATAAACGTTTAAGCACAGTCCAAGATAATCATTCCAAGTCATTCACAGGTAAGGCAGTCAGTGTTCAGTTCAGGGATAATCCAAATATCAAAGTCCAGTATCAAAAAACAGTTCAGTAACAGACTTAAGTCAAATCCAAGAATAACAGTCAATTAGGAGGAACGGCAATACTCTCCAACAGAAGGAAACAGAGACTCATTCACACTCTCTTCTGAAACTAAAACAAGCCAGGTTTCTGGCTCCATCTTATGGCCATTTGAGAAACCACACCCAATTACAGTTTAGCATTCTCTTAAAGACATAGTATTAAAATGTCTATCCTAGTTTATATATTTCCAACCCAAATAACTGTTAGGTGACTTACATTCCTAACAATTTCCTCCTTTCAGTGGTCCATGAAAGTACATCTATAGTACGTAGATAATAAAGTCAAAAAAAGGTGAACAACATTTTTACAGAACTATAGATACATTGAGGCTGGGTATGACAAGGAATGGCTGGGAGGGGAGGGGCCAGGCAAGGCACCCCTTGACGTGAGTGGCATTGAGTTGGCCATGCCCACCCAGTCACACGACCAAGTCACATGACCACCAAGCCACACCCACCAAGCAAGCCATGCCCACCAAGCGAGCCACGCCCACAGAACTGGTAGTGAAAAATTTGGGTGGGGGGCTGAGTTTCTACTTTTCTTTTTAGGGGAAATATTCTGCCTTTTTAGTATGTTGGAAGTTACGATTCACCCCTCTCCTAGGAAAAGAAAAGAAATTTTAAAATATCAAAAGGGGAAGGAAAATTCCCCTAAAAGAAATGAGAAGTGGAAAACACAAGCAGGAATCCAGCTCCCAGCCCCCACCCTTTGGCCCCCCCCTGCCTTTGTCAAGTAGGGCGATTGAAATAATTGGAGCTAGCCTACTTTTCACAAAGAAAGGCTAAAATTACACCATGGGATACAGAGGAAAAAAGCCTACACATTAGCTAAAATCCTTTCCCATAGAAATCAAATAGATGGCAAGCTATAAAACTTGTAAAAAATAGCAAAATCAAACTCTCAAAGGAAAAGGAAATCAAAAAAACATCAGACACATGAGAAAAGGAAATACCCACCAAAACACAGTTATAAAAAGCATGGCAAGAAGGAAAAGATTTACCAAAAGGTACAACAGAAAACTCAGGATATTGCAACCAGGTGCAAACTGATAGCTACAAAGGATCAAGGAAAAACAGAGATTGGACTATAAAACAATTACTCCTACCAAGATCCCAGGAAAAGATCCCAATCTCAAAGAGACAGGAACTCATCACACATACACAAATCAAAGACTTTAACAAATCAAAGACTTCACATCCAAATCAAAGGACCTGAAGGGTATAAGAAAGGGGTTTTTCTTCTCACAAGATTAGATTAGTCTCAGGAATGCTGTTATTAATGCCTTTCTATTAATAAAACTGATCCTGGCTTGCAATGCAGTTGACCAATCATTTCGTAGTGAATTTCCCAGCCGGGAAAATTTGAATTCACAAAGGAGAGAACTCTCAAGGCTCCCTTTTCCTTTCAACAGTATATCCTAAAGCAGTGGTTCCCAAAGTGGGCGGTACCGCCCCCTGGGGGTGTGTGTGGCATGCCTTTTTTTTTTTTTAAACAAATTTTATTAATTTTACAAACACAATACACAAAACATAAACTAAAACATCTTTTCTGAAGGCTGCCGGATCCCGGGTTAAAACTCTTCACACAGACACAAATTCAAACATCATATTCATTTTATATATCCTTCCATATCTTGTTATCATTTTTTCTTTTTTTTTTATAAACCAATTTTATTAATTTTACAAAAACAGTGCACAAACAATCAAAGCATAACAGCTTATAACCATTTTCAATAACATTCTTTGTCTGTTCTATTTCCAACTATCCATTCATCTTTTTTCTTTTACTATACTTCTCCTATTCACTATTTGGAGTGACGCCTTTACCCTAACTTAAAAGTACTTCATATAACACTTAATTTATCTTGGGATTCTGTTTAATAAATTCTAAATTTACACAATAAATTTTATACTCTAAATACACATATAAAAACACAATCTTATATACCTTCCAGAATCCCCCTTTTATCCTTAATTAGATTCACCCATTGTCTCTAAATAAGCTTTTTTTCTTTAGATCTTGCTTCCCACCATTGAGGCTTCTCCCCCCCCCCCCTTTCTCTCTTGCTTATTCTTCTCCTTGCCCTTTTTACCCCTTTGTCTCTCCTCTTCCCTTTTCTTACTCCCTTTCCTTTGCTTTCTAACCTTGCATCCACCTTTCCTCTCATTTTTCTTTTTTTTGGTTGTTTTTTCAAACCTTAAAATCCCCTTTTTCTTATCCTCTTTCTCCTCCTCCCCAGAAAAAACCCATTGTTCATCAAAGATGGCTTCTTGTTCCTCTTCTTCTTTGTCCCAGTCATTCTGCTGCGTAATCAACTTTTCATAAGTACATAACGCCATTTCTAAAAATTGAAATGAAGTGCCCAAAGTATCTTTTCCATCTTGTTCTTCCTTTTTATATTTTTGAAATTCAATCGTTAGTTCATCCACAAGCGATGCCATCCTGAAAAGAAAAACTTTCCCCAAAACAACCACCCAAGTATTTTTAGTCAAAAGTAATTCAAAAAGAAAGTTCCAAAAGTTAATACTTTTCTTCCTTCTTCTGTTTCTCTTTCTGGGGTTACTGTTTAATCAAAGAGGTCCAATTACCATATTTCTTTTTTTAGTATTCTTGGCAATCTCCTCCTTTTTCCACTTCTGCTCCAATATTTTTCCGCTCCCTTCCCACTTGCAACATCAATTTTTAAATAATCAAAAATCCATACCTCTAATAAAGGTTTTCCAATTTCTTAAATTTTTAAGTCCAATGTCCAAGCAACTTTCAGAATATTTCACCTTCAGTGCCCAAACAAATTTCAAATCTTCTTCTGCTTTTTTCATGGGGTGGGAGAGTGAAGAAAAAAAAAAGTTCCCTTTAACAGTTTCTCCGCCGCTTTCGATCTTCTTAGGGATACAATGTATCCTCCAGCAATTCAGACAGCTCAGTTCCAGCGAATTTAAAGGATGTTGATTGACCCGGCTCAGCCAGCACTTTCACTTTTCTTGCTTCCTCCAGCACGATCTTACCCGGTTGCAGACTTCTTCGTGGCGGCCATTGCTGACCGCCGCTCCACCGCCTTGGGAAAAAGGGGTTTTTCAGGACGAGGAGGGGGTCTGCGACACCCCCAACCCCCTGTCCAGCTCCCCTCTCTCTTCGGCTGTCCCCACAGGGCAGCCATATCCCCCTGACCCATTTGGATCGGGGGTACCTCGGCGGCTAGCACAGCAGGAATCGCGAGCGGTCGCAAATTCCTGCTGCCCCGAAGCCAGGCAAAAACCGGAAAAAACGTGTGTGGCATGCCTTAAGGGGGTGCTGATAGGCAAGGGGGCCGGCAGGGGGGCGCAAAGAGACAGCAGGGGGACGCTGGAGGTGAGCGGCAGGGCACAATTCAGGGGTGAGAAAAAATGCTGCCGCATTCAAGGCAAGGCCCCGCAGGATCATCCCATTGACTTGCATGCTCTGGTGCAAGGAGCTCCACACACGAACACAGCATTGGTAAAGGAGAGCAAAGCCAGAGTGGCTTTGCTCTCCTTTTCAAATATCCTGCTGCCATGTTTGGGGTGGCGGGGCGGCACCCCGAACGCAGTGTTGGGAATAGGAGAGCAAAGCCTTTCCAAACATCCCACCGCCATGTTCGGGGCGGCAGGGCAGTGCCCTGAATGCAGCGTTCTTCCCGCCGCCATGTTCCACCCCATTGAGCCCCTTGCACCGGAGGCACCTGCCCAAGCAAGTCCGAATGGAGCGGTGCACAAAGTCAATGGGGTGAGCCTGAGAGAGGGAAAGAGAGAGGAAAGAGAGAGAGAGAGAAAGAGAGAAGGAAGAAGAGAAAGAGAAAAGGGAAAGAAAGAAAAAGGGACAAAGAAAGAAGCGGGATGGAAGGGACAGAAAGAAAAATAAAGAAGGAGGGAGGGAGGAGAAAGATAATGAGATATCTATTCTAGTCCAATCACCTGGTCCAGCAGGGTTAGAAGTGAGTGTGTGCGTGTGTGTTGTTCTCCTTGTAATTTACCAGTATATTTTGATTTTGCCTTCTTCAGAATTGGCACTGTAATACATTGGGGAAAAGTAATTTTTTAGGGTGGAGATCTGGTCCAATGGACCCTGTTTAAAGCCTCAACAAAATGTGAGAGCTTCCTGATAGTCTTGGCCATGTTTCGTCCACAAAACCTTTAATTCATAGAAGCCAAAGATGTTTCAATGTGCTGGCAAAGATGCTGGCAAAGATGTTTCAACCTGGAAAAGGGCCTCTAAACTAGGCCTCATTTCAATCTGATGCATCAGGTCTCTCTCTCTCTCTCTCTCTCTCCCCCTCTCTCTCTCCCCCCCTCCCCCCTCCATGCCCCCCCTTCTTTGTCCCTTTTTCTTTCTTTCCCTTTTCTCTTTCTTTTCTTCCTTCTCTCTTTTCTGTCTCTCTTCTTCCCTCTCCCAGGCTCACCCCATTGATTTGGTGCACCGCTCCGCTCGGACTTGCTTGGGCAGGTCCCTCCAGTGCAGCAGGCTCAATGGGGTGGACCTGTGGGGCTGGCACCTAGAACGCAGCAGTGCCGGCATGTTTGAAAAGTAGAGTAAAGCCAGAGGTCAGTAATTTTTGCTGCAAAGAATCACAAAAGCTTCTGGGTTGTGCACAAGAAGGGACACACATGTCAATGCAATTCAGCAACATAAAATAAAGAGATGCAAATAAAACAAATCAACAAGAATCGTCAAAGCATCTCTGATTAGATTTTATTCACTATAGAATCTAATCAGAGATGCTTTGCTGATTGTAGTCCAATGACCAGCTCCAGCAGGGTTGGAAGGGAGTATGCGTATACGTGTGTGCATGGCTGTCAAAACTCCCAAAACAGGTCAAGTAGCTCTGGGGAGGCCAGTCATAAATTAGAACACTTGCTAAGCAACCGGCTATTAAGTGAGGACCACTTGTATTTGGTTTGCCAGTCACCAAACCACACTCACCCAATCACGTGACCAGCAAACCACACCCTCAAATTAGGCCATGCCCACAGAAATTTGAGTCCTACTCCTGGGTGGGGGGGGCATTGAGGATGAGTTTGTAGCACCAAGGGGGCGGTGGACTGAAAAAGTTTGGGAACCACTGTCCTAAAGTATTTCATTTTCCTCGGAGGGGGGTGGGTTTTAACTTCCAACAGTCGCTAGTTTTGTTTTTACGCCATAGCAATTTTTTAAAATTGAAGTTTCCTTGTTATGGGTAATTTTTTTTTGTTTTTGCTTTGGGGGGTTACTAATGGTACATATAGTTTGATGACTCTTTCAAGTTGAGCAAGAATGCATTATAACTGTCTTCTGTAGTATTACAGCTAGAGAACAGAATGTGCCAATCAAGAGATGATAGGTCGGCAGCAATGATATCATAGTTGGTTTTTTTGAATGTTAGAAGAATGTCTGGAATTTCAGCCATAGCTGGCCAAAATTCTAACCTTTGTTACTGTTTTCATGAACAACTCTCTTTTTTTTAAAGGGAATTTAGTGGAAGTCTATGAACGAAGTAGGAAAAAAAATAACATCCGGTCCCAGGATGCCCCGCGGGCTAGGAGCGAACTTCGAGAGGCTTAACAAAGGGCGCGTAGAGTTACAGAGAGCATGCGCAGCGAGTCTTGGCGCTTCAGTGCGCTTTTGTTTGGTGGACGCGGGTCGAATGTGGCAAGCTGTTTGCTCAAGAGTTATTCTCTTGCTTCAAAACGAGACCTTCTTTTCCCGACTGTAGTTGCGGCTCTTCTGCCTCTCCGTGCTTCTTTTTATCTTTACATTTCCATTCGTGGGTTTTTTTGTGGGGCTGACCAAGGTAAAAAGAGGAGAAAGGAACAAAGTGGAGGGCGCCCAGATATCTTGCGCGCGTGTTATGAGGGCGGAGCAGCCATATTGGGGGTGGGCTGAGGTTTTTAAGAGTGGTTCTGGGACTCGAGATCTTGCAAGATTCGGAAGAGTTAGCCTGGAAAAGGAGAAAAAGAAACGAAATGTAAACGGAATTATGAGTGGGCTGATGTTAGAAACCTAATTTGGCCTAAAGGTGTTTTTTTTGGGGGGGGACGGGGGGGGGGGACGGACAGATGCGCGACTGAGTATGGAGGGGACTTCCCATGAAGAGGCAGTATAGGCAGATGAAGATATGTATGCTGCTGTATTGAGACAGACGGATTGTACCGTAAAATAGAGCAAGGCGGGGGGAGCGCTGTTCAGATTACCATATTGGGAAGGTGCTTTTCAGAAAACAGACATTCAGTGTATAATTGGGAATGCTAAATATGTATGCTTCATATCGGTGAAAGGAAGAGTTAATTACGTAGAGGGGGTGAGGAATGGGGAAAATTAGATAATTTGAAGTAGCCAATGAGATCATTCTGGATTCCAAATAGATGTACACATAGTGTGGAGGAGAATCCAGCCTTTCTGACTGAGAAAGCTGCTCCAGAAGAAAATTAAGCGGTTCTTGGTGGCTTTTTCTTTGATGGAGAGAGACATGAGCAGGAATGGAGTAGATCTGTATGCTCGGGAACCTAGTAGGACACCCTCCCCCCCCCCAAAAAAAACAATCTATGGGGGATTAATAAAATGTTTAATTTCATTTTTCTGTAGATAATATTTACACTGGTGAGACTTTTTGCTTAATAAGTTAAACTATTAGGACATATAGTTCTCACTGCAGTTGTGAAAATGAATTTTGGGTGGGGGAATTGGATTATTGGTCTCCCCAACTTAGTGTGGATTAAATTAGCCAATTTTCAGTTGGGTACCAAGAAGGTTGATTTGACTGTTAAGTTAGAGGAATGGCGTAGATAATAGTGTAATATAGTGGAAGTGTCCAAAAAACCTGCATAGCCCCAGACGTTCCCAGAAGCTATACTGGTAGTGAAAATAATCTGTTAAATTAATACATGATGTGATTTGGAGCATGGTCAAGCCAGCCAACCATTGCTGGTTAGCAAGAAGTCAGTAGATCTTTAAAGAATTGGTTAAAAGAGCCTCTAGATTTATGACTTTAAAAAGTTGATGTGAATGTATTTGTTATGGTAAAATATTAAAATATCTTTATGGAGCTGCACTGAGGATGTATAAGTAATTGGTACATAGTATTGGTTATATTGATAAATAGTAATTTTTGCTTTTTTGGTTACATTTTTATCTGCAGCTTGGGTTTTGCCATACTTTAACATCAGTACAGCTAGATCAGGCAGAGATGTATTAACTGATTTAAAGTAACCTGTAATATTTATATGTGACTAAGGATTTGAGCCCAGGTTTCCCCAGTTCAGGTTTAATACTCTATCCTTTTACCATACTGATGTATGTTTAATACACTGAGATATGCAGAGCCAAAGAGTTAAACAGACACTGGCAGAGATGCTGATAAAAGTATCTGCAACCTTGCTCAGTTGTTTCAGGAGCCCTTCATTTTGCTGCTCCTGATAGTAAGTACTTGCTCCTATGATGTATTTTCAGTACTAATTCCTATTCACAAGGATGTTTACAGTACTATTTGTATCCTGCCTTTATTTATTTTTAACAAATAACTCATGGCAGCAAACATATCCAACACACCTTCTTCTCTCTCTCTCTCTCCCCCCCCCCCCATATTACCCTGTGAGGCAAGTTGGGCTGAGAGAGTAACTGGTCCCACCCACCCAGCTGACTTTCTTTTTTTTTTTTTTGAAAAGAATTTTATTAATTTTCTACAAACAAACAAGACAAACAAAACATTAAAACATCAACTCTCATATGTACATCCAGTGTGTCAGTTGGTTCATCAGTTTTGTGCATTCATTTTGTTGTCTCAATTACAATTATGTTACATAACTCATATTGTCAGTCCAAACTTGTATATCCTAATATCACTAAAAAAAAGAAATTTTTGACTATACTTTTAATCATTCATGCTTTATGAGAAAACAATACTTTAAACAGTTTATTCTGTAACAAATCATAAAATCATACCAAATCAATCCTAAAAACCCTTTATAAATATAGTGTCAATATTCTATTATCGTATTTTATCATCTAGCCATTGATAAAAAAGATCCCAAATTTCATAAAATTGTTTATCCTCTTGCTCTCTAATTTCAGATGTCAATCTACTCATCTCAGCACATTCCAATATTTTCTTTATAATTTCTTCCTGTAATGGTATTTTCTCATTCTTCCAATTTTGAGCAAATACAATCCTAGCTGCTGTTAATACATTTACAATTTCAAATCTTTACTATATGTATCAGGTAAAATTCCCAATAAGAAGATCTCTGGTTTCAAGTCTATGTGTTTCTTTGTCATTTTTTCCAACCACATGCGAATTTTAGTCCAATATTTTCAAGCGTCCTCACAAGTCCACCACATATGGTAATATGAGCCGGGTATCTGATGACATTTCCAGCATTTTTCAGATTTGTTCTTAAACATTCTTGCTATTCTTGTCGGGGGAAAGTGCCACTTGTAAAACATCTTGTACAAGTTTTCTTTATGTACTGTTGACATTGTCATTTTATAATTTTGAGACCACAATTTTTGCCATTTCTCTAAATCAATCCCATGTCCAAAATTCTTTCCCCAAACAATCATAGTTTCTTCAACTTGTTCTTCCTCTAATTTAATTCCCAGTAAATAACCATATAATTTTTTAATCACCTTCTCATCAGTACCCATCAAGATCTTATCTAAATCAGTCTGTTTATCATAGAATCCCTCCATTTTAAAATCTTCATCATACCTTGAATGTATTTGCGCATATGAAAACCAATTCATCCTTATACCTTGTTCCTCTAAGTTTTGGATTGATTTAAGTCCACCCTTTTCATCCAACAGTTCCCCATATCTAACTGTTTGTTCCTTCTTATAGATTATAGGATAGGAAAATGCTTCAATAGTCGATAACCAAACTGGAATTTTCAAATAATATTGTTTTTTTATCTTCTCCCAATTTAACCACAAAGACTCCCGTATATAATGTCATCTAAAATAACCCTGTGTTTTAGTTCCCTTATGCCATAAAAAAGCATGCCAGCCCAACAGCAAATCATGCCCTTCTAATGTCAACAATCTATGCTTTCTTAATGTTATCCATTCTTTGACCCACATCAAACTTGCAGCTTGATAATACAATTCCCAATTAGGCAGGCCAAAACCTCCTCTAATTCTAGCGTCTTGCAAAAGCTTTAGCTTTATTCTCGCTTTTTTACCTTGCCATATAAACTTCAACATGATTTTATTTAAATCTTCAAAATAGTCTTTTCCAAGCCTAATTGGTATTGTTTGAAACAGAAATAGAATTCTGGGTAGAATATTCATCTTAATTGTTGCAATTCTCCCTATTAATGACAATTGCAAATTTTCCCATTTCTTCAAGTCTGTAGCTATCTGTTGTTTGAGTTTATAATTATTCTCTTTTAATGTGCTACATCTTGCTGTCAAATATATCCCCAGATACTTAACCCTATTTGTAACTTGGATTTTCAAAAGGTCTGCCAGTTCTTCTCTTTGTCTCAGTAACATGTTCTTTGTCAAAATCTTTGTTTTATCTTCATTTATTTTCAAACCAGCCATCTCACCATATGTCTCTATCTTTTCCAATAACTTTGGAGCTGTTTCTAGCGGGTCTTCCAAAATAAAAGCTAAGTTATCAGCAAAAGCTTGTAGTTTGAATTCTTCCTTTTTAATTTTCATTCCTTTTATACTTTTATCATCCCTAATATTTCTATTCAACACTTCCAAAGTCAACACAAATAGCAAAGGAGATAGGGGACACCCTTGTCTTGTGCCTTTTCTTATATTAATAAAATCTGTAAGTTCTCCTTCCATCATTACCTTTGCTGTCTGTTTATTGTATATGGCTTCTATTGTTTGAATAAATTTTCTGGCAAAACCCATCTGTTCCAATAGTAATAACATAAATCTCCAGTTCACGTTGTCAAATGCCTTTTGAGCATCTAGAAATATCAAAGCCATTTGCTTTTCAGGATGAGCCTCATAGTATTCCAAAGTATCCAAGATTACTCTCATATTGTCTCTGATTTGTCTCTTTGGCAGAAATCCATTTTGATCTGGGTGGATAAAATTATTTAAATATTTTTTAAGTCTTTCTGCTAAAATTGAAGCAAAAATTTTATTGTCTGCATTCAATAAAGAAACAGGTCTGTAGTTCTTAATTTGCAGTGGGTCAGCCTCTTCTTTTGGAATAAGTGTAATATAAGCCTCTGACCATGTTTTGGGTATCATCTTCTTTAACATACCGTATATACTCGAGTATAAGCCGAGTTTTTCAGCACATTTTTTGTGCTGAAAAAACCGCCATGTGAGAATGCTCAGACACGAAATCTATCCAACCGAAAATAAGTGTGTGTGTGTGGGGGGGGATTTTAACAGAGGGAAGATATAGGGAGAAGGCAAAAGCGACAGAAGATCCTTCAGGGGAAACTGAGGGGGAGACTCACCCTTGGTCCAGATGAGCCCCCTTCCCCTTTCTCTAGGCTGAGAAAACAATGCGAGCCGAGGTTGCTTCGGCTCCACTCAGCTTCATTTCCTCAGCTCCAGCTGCTTTCAGTCCACTCGGGAGGAGGGGGAGGAGGAGGAGGTGGTGGCGGCAGCTCGCGTTGTTTTCTGATAGTGAGATCATTTCCCAAATTAATTGATTCACTAACCCAAAAGAATACAGTCAATATATATATATATTTTCTTAAGTTTTCGCGGGTACTTACATGTCTGGCATTCAGCTTTGTTCGGGTATTTTCCCACGTCATAATAGTGGTGCTTTTAAAGTTGTAGCAACGTTTCAGCAGAATCTCATCTGCCATCATCAGGCTTCTGTCTGGTGTTTGTCTGTGAGTCAAACTTTTACAGTGGTTTCAGATTTAAATTTGGGGCAGCCTATGCTGTGTCAGAATGGTTTTTTCTTCCTCCTGATTGGTTGAGAGTCTTGGTCTGTGTTTATTGGTCTTGGAGTTTGCTGTGTTCTGCTACTAATATCTTCTGTCTTTTTTTTTGGGGGGGGGGCTCTTTTTGTATCTTGATTGGCTGGCAACATTGTGTTACTTTATTGGAGGCCTTTAGTGCAGCTTGGCTTCGGGTAAATGGACGGCTATCATTAGTTAGGAAGCTGGGTTTCATCTGGGTGCCTGGTTGGGGTGTGTTTGAGCTGGAGGTATCAGGGGGGATCTGTTTGTGCCCAGGTGTTTGCCTGGCTTGTAGTGTGGAGATTTTTTTGTTTGTGAGCGCAGGCTTCCAGATGATTGACAGCCTGGTGGAATCATCTCTTCTGTTCATGCTTTCTGGTCTTTTTTCAATCTCTATGGCTTCTCTGATGATTCTGTGGCTGGGATTTTCTGTGGTGGCTAGGGTTTTGGTGCCATTGAAGTTGATGTTATGACCTGTGGCTTCCATGTGTTGGACGAGTGAGGAAGTGTGTTCCAGCTTTTTGACTGCATTTATATATATATATATAAAATTTATATATATATATATATAAAATTTATATATATATATATATATATATAAAATTTATATATATATATATATAAAATTTATATATATATATATATATATATATATATATATATATATATATATATATATATATATAAAGCACACTGCACTTTATTTAGCTATCCAAGGCTCTTATTATGACTCTCTTCTCCAGCAGCTTCAAAGCCAAGCCTCAAGTGTTGAAATATTGATAAGAGTCCAGGAAAACACCTGTAATAATATTTTGCTGTGCTCTCCCTCTATCTTATCACATTAAGATGTCCTTGAGAAGGAGTCTTCTTACCATTCTCTCCAATTCAAATAAAATATTTTCAAGCCTCTAGTTGGCAGTGTTACAAAGTTTCTTAATGCTCTTCCCCCCCCAGCCACAAAAAAAAGGATAATTTATACAGAAAGAAAAAGAAAAAAATAGCCAAAGGGAGCCTCTATCCTAAAAGAAAATTAAAAAATCAAAAGGAGCATAAAAATATATATAAAAGAAAATTCAATCCGGTTACCTACAAAGTCACACTAAAGTTCCAAAAAAAAGTAAAAGAAAGAGAAAAAAAAAATCCAAGCCTCAATTTGACGTCACTTTAAAAAACGCCGCTCATACAGTTTCTCCGTAGAACTGCTGCGAGCATCCAGAGAGTGGGAGGTGCTCCAGTCTTCACTTCTCACAGGCTGAGCTGAAATTGAGGAACGCCCTCCTCCTCCACGTGGCTCCTCCATGCGTTCCTCCCAGTTTTAGCTCAGCCTTCGAGAAGCAGGCAGCTCTTTCTAATTCCTTGGCCGTTTCAGGTGATCGATCAAAGTTGGATCAGGTTTGATTCATTTTTATTTCCTCTCCCTGCAAGGCTAGTGCGATCCCAAATTTAGTTGGTGGAGCGATTTCGCTCCCAGGAGGGAAGTAAGGGGTTGGAGCCTTTCCCCCCCCCCCTTCTGATCTATCCTCTGCCGTTCCAAGCGTGCTGGGCTCAGCCGCTTGGCCCTGCGCTGTATTTTAAAAGCGCAAATTGCGTCTTCCCCCCTAGAACGCCTCAGAGGAAGCAGCGCTTCCTCTCCCAGCTCTTTCCTTCTTTTTTTTTTTTTTTTGAAGTTGCGGTGGGCTGGTGCGCTTCTGAGCTGTGCGTTCTGAGCCGGGCGGCCATTTTGGGCACGCCTCGTGGCCGGCGCCATTTTGTTTTCCTAACAAGTAAGGCCTTTTTTTTTTTTTTCCCTTTACTTTGAGAGTGAGCTGCGAGGTCTTTTGTAGGCCCTTAGCGGGACCGTCAGGCCGCGTGGAGCCTTTATTTTTTCTGTGAGAGCACTGTGGTCCTGTGCCCTGCTGTCTCTCTTAGTGTTAATATTGTTGGCTTTATTCCTTGACTCGCAGCTAGTTCAGAAGCGCAGGCATGTACTCTCCATGTTGTTGGGGGGCTGCCTATAGAGGCCTATCTCTTTTTTCTTATCTTGCTTTTGGCCTCAGCGTTCATTTGGTCTATTTGGAATTATTTCTATTAGTATTTGCAGTACCTTTTGGGGCTATTTGGTTTTTCCTTACTTGAACCTAACCCCTTTTTTGTATTTAATAGCTAGTGTATATATTCAGAATTTTAATTTAATTGCTAGAATTGTTTTCTGTTTTTTTATTGCATAAGGTTTTTTTTTTTTTAAAAAAGAATTATTTCAAAAAGGGGGACGTGACCCAATTTTAGGAAAACCGGTTTACGTTTGTAGGCCGAACTCCTAGGCGTGCCAACCGCCATTTTTCTTTCAATACCATGGCAGAGGCTAATCCTACTGGCTCTTCTCTGAAGGCCAAGTCTAAGACGCACTACCTTCGCAGAAGGGACAGGGATTCTTCCAGTGCTTCTCAAAGAGATGCCTTACGACGTCATAAGGCCCTAGAAAGGGAGTTTAGCAAGCGGGCTAAAGAGTCTCACTCTATAACATCTGCCTTTCCTTCTACCCCCCCCCCCTGCCGAGCCAACCATCTTCCTCTAGGGGCAGTACTTCCACCCGAGGCCGCCAGCCTTCCCGTGTACCAGAGGCGACATTTACGCCAACCGCTGCAGGTCTACACTCTGAGGATCCTGCTCCAATTATTGTACCTGAGAACATCAGAGAATGGATGCAGTCTGCCATCCATCAAGGTATAGCTGAAGGAATGCAGCAGCTCGCTAGACCGGATACCCGAGGGAGGACTCCCGAGGCTGAGTCTTTATCCGGGAGATCTCCTTCTGCACCAGCGTCACAGCATGGTCAGGTACCTCCTCACATGGATGTTCCATTCCCAGAGGGGGAGGATACCCAAGAAGAAGAGGGAGTGGGCCTTGAACCGTTCGGAGAGTACGAAGGTTCTGACAGAGGTTCCTTACAGTATTCGGAACCCTTTCTGGAGGGGGACCTAATGGAGGGAGAAATGTCGGAATATGAGGGTCTTTCTCCTGAACAACCGGCTGTTGTGGGTCTTTTTAAACCCCATTTATTTAAGTCTTTGCTATTTAAGGCAAAGAACATTTCAGGTCTGGCCTCTCAGCCTCCTTCTGAACCCCCTCCATCGAGTCCAGAAGGTCCTGATGACCTTATGTTTAGACAGCCGACAGTGGCAGCAGGCATCATTCCGGCCCCCCCAATCTTCTCAGATCTGGTAGCAAAGCAGTTGGCCTCGGTGGGTCCTTCTCCGGCCCCTTCTAGTCAGGACAAGAGGTTGTTTACCCTGGATTCGGATTTCTCAGCTATGTTAGATACCCCGGAAGTAGATGATCCAATTATAAGGCTTGCTTCTTCTTCCAATCCTACCAATGCAATAGAGGCACTGAAGCCGGAGGATAAGCGAGCGGAGATGGCGCTCCGGCGGGCTCACACCGCTGATGCCTGGGCTATCCGGTCGGCTACGGCCGCTTCCTTTTTCACCCGATCCTCCATCAGGTGGCTCAGACAGCTGAAGCAACACATTTCCCCAGCTGATACCAGAGCCCATCAAGATATTGCAAAGATCACAGCAGCAGCGGAATTTGCAGCCGACGCTACCTTTCATTCGGTTAAATTCTCATCCCGAGCTATTTCTTCCCATGTTTCTGCCAGACGATTGCTTTGGCTTCGACACTGGCAGGCTGATATTAAAAATAAGTCTAAGTTGGCTTCAGCCCCCATAGTAAAAGGGAAATTATTCGGGCCCGCTCTGGAGCCATTACTCCTGGAGACCCGAAATAAGAAAAAGTTTCTGCCTTCACTTTTTCGTAGGCAGGAAGCCAGGAGTTCCCAGTCCTTTCGGAGGGGCTCCTTTCGTCCCTCCTTCCAGTCATCATTCTCTCCTAGATTTCAGGGCTCTCCCTCATTTTCGCCGTCCTACCAGGACCGGGGCGCCTCGGGAGACAGAGGCAAGAGAGGGGGCAGCTACAGA
The DNA here is from genome assembly GCA_033807585.1 of Hydrophis major. NCBI lineage: Eukaryota > Metazoa > Chordata > Lepidosauria > Squamata > Elapidae > Hydrophis > Hydrophis major. The sequence goes on from JAUCBL010000017.1 coordinate 5,633,638, forward strand.
AGGTCCTTCAGGGGTTCCGGGAGTAGAACGGCCCGCCGGCCCAGGTAGCGTTGCAAGTTTTCTTTCTATAGGCGGCCGCCTCAGGCATTTTGCAGACAAGTGGGAGGAATCCACCTCTGATACTTGGGTTATAGATTCAGTGCGCTTTGGCTTGACCCTGCAGTTTCTCTCTCCTCCCCCCGAACATTTCAGGGTTTCACCCATTTCTAGGAATCCTACTAAACGGGCTCTTATGACTTCTGCCATCAAACATCTCTCTGATATTAGGGCTATTCAACCTGTACCCCTCTCCCAGGAGGGAAGGGGTTTCTATTCACTTTTATTCTTGGTGCCTAAACATTCCGCGGGATGGAGACCCATTTTAGATCTTAAGAGGTTAAATCGTTTCATTGTACACCATAAATTCAAAATGCAGACTCTGCAGTCGATTTTACAGGGCATTAGAGAAGGAGACTGGCTTACGTCAATTGACCTTTCCGAGGCTTATCTCCATATTCCCATTCATCCCTCGTATTCTAAATATCTCAGATTTTGTTATAATAATCAGCATTTCCAGTATGTAGCCCTCCCCTTTGGTCTAGCCTCAGCCCCGAGATCTTTCACTAAGGTGTTGGCGGCTATTGCAGCTCACCTCAGACAAATTCCCATCCGGATCCACTGTTACCTTGATGATATCCTGGTTGTATCCCCTTCCCGACATCAAGCCGAGAGCGATACTAGCGCTACCCTCTCGGTACTTCAGTCCCATGGGTTCTTAGTGAACTGGGAAAAGAGTCAGCTTACTCCTTCCACTAGTATATCTCATCTAGGGGCTGTGATTGACTCTGTTGAAGGAAGGGTCTTTCTCTCTCAGGAGAGACTTATTAGTATCCGCACCACTATCAGAGATATCCGGTGGACCGGGAAAGCATCGTTGCTCAATTTATCCAAACTGCTAGGGAAGCTAGTTTCCTGTATTTCCATTATTCCATGGGCTCGCTTGCATTCCAGATCTTTGCAATGGTTCCTCCTGCCATATCAGCGTTCAGGAAGGAGCACGTCAAGGTTTATAGTGAAGGTCCCGCCGAAAGTTCTCGCCTCCCTCCTGTGGTGGACGCGACCATCTGTCAACAGAGGTCAGCTATTCCAGGAACCTCAAAGAGTTGTTCTCACGACAGACGCAAGCCTTTCCGGATGGGGGGCCCATCTCCAGTCTCTCTCAGCACAGGGAGTTTGGAACCGTTCGGAGCGAAGTCGGAGTATCAACTGGTTGGAGCTTGGTGCAGTGTACCTGGCTCTGCGAACATTTCTTCATCGGGTAAGGGGGCGCCATGTCCTGGTCCTAATGGACAATACTACAACCAAGGCCCACATCAATCGGCAAGGGGGCACCCATTCCTCCCTTCTCATGAGAGAGGCCGAACGACTGTGTCGATGGGCAGAAGCGCACCTCTTATCCATCAGAGCGGAGCACATTTCCGGGGCCTCCAACGTCCAAGCAGACTGGCTCAGCAGGGCAACACTAGATCAGGCAGAGTGGCGCCTACACCCACATCTGTTCAGAGAAGCAGCAGTCAGGTTCGGTCAGCCCCTAGTAGACCTTTTTGCGTCTCCGCTCAACACGCAAACACCGAGGTTCTTCTCCCGTTATCCCTCCAGCGGAGCAGAGAATCACGATGCCTTGCGTTGCCCGTGGCCTCCCGGGCTACTGTACGCCTTCCCTCCGCTTCCATTAATCCCCAGGGTGATTCGAAAATTGATAGCTGAGAAAGCAGAGATCCTCATGGTGGCACCTTATTGGCCCAGGAGGCCATGGTTTGCGGACCTCCGCAATCTGTCAGTATCTCCACCATGGAGGATTCCGTTGGATCAGATTTCGCTGTCGCAAGGCCTGCTGCTCCATCCAGAGCCACAGTGGCTACAGTTGGCCGTTTGGAGGTTGAGCGGGAAAGGATGATTGAGGAAGGCTTATCAGCACAGGTCATTAACACCATCTTGGCAGCTAGAAGACCTTCTACCACTCGCATTTATGATGCAACCTGGAAAAGTTTCTGTAACTGGTGCCACAAATCATTCATCGACCCACGCTCTCCTTCAGTTGCACAGATCCTGGCCTTTTTACAAGATGGCTTAGATGGAGGTTTATCGCCTAACACCTTAAGGAGGCAGGTAGCGGCGCTCTCAACGGTGGTTGCTGGCGGTCCTTTTGGTCCCCTTTCCCACCATCCTCGAATTAAGGCTTTTCTTAAAGGGGCTTCTAATTTGCGCCCGTCAGTAGTGCATAGGTACCCGACATGGGACCTTAATAAAGTTCTCCTGGCCTTGACTAGATCTCCTTTTGAGCCTCTCAGGGAGGCGTCACTTCAATTTCTTACATTTAAAGCAGTTTTTCTGGTGGCTATTACTTCGGCTAGAAGGATATCTGAAATTGCAGCTCTATCCGTAAGAAAAGATCTGTGCATTTTTCATTCAGATCGGGTGGTTCTGAGACCAGACCCAGCATTTATGCCGAAGATTAATTCACCGTTCCACAGGGCGCAGGAGTTGGTCCTGCCTAATTTTTGCCCGAAGCCTCTGCGCGAGCAAGAGAGGCAGTGGCACACCCTTGATGTTCGAAGGGCTTTGCGTATTTACATTTCTCGCACGCAGTCCATCAGGAAGACAGAGTCTCTTTTTGTCCTTTCAGCCAAAGACACTAGGCTGTAAGGTTTCTCCGTCCACGGTAGGCAGATGGATTAGAGCTACCATATCCAAAACCTATTTAGTTCAAAATATTCCAGTTCCTAGTGGGGTTACCGCTCACTCCACCAGAAGTGCAGCTACCTCAGCAGCCTGGGCTACTCAGGCGTCTATTCTTGATATTTGCCGGGCGGCCACCTGGACTTCCCCATCTCCCTTTATAAGACATTATAAGATTGATGTTTACGCCTCAGCTGAAGCATCTTTTGGCAGGCGAGTTTTGCAGCAAGTGGTTAGAGATCCTGGGGAAGTTCTAATCCAGACGGACTCCCACCCGTAGGACACACTGGCTTTGGTATGTCCCACTCTCTGGATGCTCGCAGCAGTTCTACGGAGAATGGGCGTTGGTTCTTACCTGATACGCCTCTTCTCGTGGAACTGCGTAGAGCATCCAGCCCCACCCTGTTGGTCCGTCTGTAAAGGGGGAAAAATCCTGTTTCGGCCAATGATTTCTAATGTTGTAGTTCATGTTGTTTAATACTTAAGAGTAGAGGGGGGTTTTTGTCCTCTCGTCTTCGATAAAACTGGGAGGAACGCATGGAGGAGCCACGTGGAGGAGGAGGGCGTTCCTCAATTTCAGCTCAGCCTGTGAGAAGTGAAGACTGGAGCACCTCCCACTCTCTGGATGCTCTACGCAGTTCCACGAGAAGAGGCGTATCAGGTAAGAACCAACGCCCATTTTGTCAAAAAAAAATCTCACAGGTTTCTTCTCTATTCAGGATGCCCTTTCAAATCTCAGCGAATTTACAACACAAAAGAAGTTTCTCACCCAGCTGACACACTTTCACTCCAGCCACTTTCTTTCCGGAGCTGTCCCGACTTCAGCAGCGATGGAGGCTGCCTCTCCGCTGCCAGCAAAAGGGCTTCTCCCGGATCAAACCAGAGATTTTGCGATATCTCTGGGATCCTGGGACAGTGCCCTTCATAATCACCGTCTCTACGGGACGGTTTAGGTCCGTTGGGACCGACCAGGGGCGAAAATATCGGCTGTGATCTCAAAGCCCCGAGATCGCAGCTGTATCACTGAAACGAAGCTCCGCCTTCTCCCCCCACCCAGCTGACTTTCATGACTAAGGCAGAACTAGAAGTCATGGTCAATAATCTTCTATATTGCATAATACTTATAATTAATATAACTAAGTCATGTTTAATCAGCAGTAGTTCCTAAGCATAAAATACATCAAAATTCCCCATAACTTTTATTCACTATTATAAAAAAGATTATTACGCCATATAAAATTGTATGTACTTCCTCCATTTTTTAAGGTGATATGTACAGGTGAAACTTGAAAAATTAGAATATGTGCAAAAGTTCATTTATTTCAGTAATGCAACTTAAAAGGTGAACCTAATATATGAGATAGACTCATTACATGCAAAGCAAGACAGTTCAAGCTGTGATGTGTCATGATTGAGATGATTATGGCTTACAGCTCATGAAAACCCCAAATCCACAATCTCAGAAAATTAGAATATTGTGAAAAGGTTCAATATTCTAGGCTCAAAGTGTCCCACTCTAATCAGCTAATAAAGCCATAACACCTGCAAAGGGTTCCTGAGCCTTTAAATGGTCACTCAGTCAGGTTCAGTAGGAATCACAATCATGGGAAAGACTGCTGACCTGACAGTTGTGCAGAAAACCATCATTGACACCCTCCATAAGGAGGGAAAGCCTCAAAAGGTAATTGCAAAAGAAGTTGGGTGTTCCCAAAGTGCTGTATCAAAGCACATTAATAGAAAGTTATGTGGAAGGGAACAGTGTGGAAGAAAAAGGTGCACAAGCAGCAGGGATGACCGCAGCCTGGAGAGGATTGTCAGGAAAAGGCCATTCAAAAGTGTTGGGGACTTTCACAAGGAGTGGACTGAGGCTGGAGTCAGTGCATCAAGAGCCACCACACACAGACAGATCCTGGACATGGGCTTCAAATGTTGTATTCTTCTTGTCAAGCTGCTCCTGAACAACAAACAACGTCAGAAGCGTCTTACCTAGGCTAAAGAAAAACAGAAATGGTCTGTTGCTCAGTGGTCCAAAGTCCTCTTTTCTGATGAGAGCAACTTTTGCATCTCATTTGGAAACCAAGGACCCAGAGTCTGCAGGAAGAATGGAGAGGCACACATTGCAAGATGCTTGAAGTCTAGTATGAAGTTTCCACAGTCTGTGTTGATTTGGGGAGACATGTCATCTGCTGGTGTTGGTCCACTGTGCTTCATTAAGTCCAGGGTCAACGCAGCCATCTACCAGGAGATTTTGGAGTACTTCATGCTTCCTTCTGCAGATGAGCTTTATGGGGATGCTGACTTCATTTTCCAGCAGGACTTGGCACCTGCCCACACTGCCAAAAGCACCAAACCCTGGTTCAATGACCGTGGGATTACTGTGCTTGATTGGCCAGCAAACTCGCCTGACCTGAACCCCAAAGAGAATCTATGGGGCATTGCCAAGAGAAAGATGAGAGGCATGAGACCGAACAATGCAGAAGAGCTGAAGGCCACTATTGAAGCATCCTGGTCTTCCATAACACCTCAGCAGTGCCACAAGCTGATAGCTTCCATGCCACGCTGCATTGAGGCAGTAATTGCTGCAAAAGGGTCTCAAACCAAGTTCTGAGTACATATGCATTCTGAAACTTTTCAGAGGTCCGATATTGTTCTATGTACAATCCTTGTTTTATTGATTGCATGTAATCTAATTTTCTGAGATTGTGGATTTGGGGTTTTCATGAGCTGTAAGCCATAATCATCACAATTATGACACATCACAGCTTGAACTATCTTGCTTTGCATGTAATAAGTCTATCTCATATATTAGTTTCACATTTTAAGTTGCATTACTGAAATAAATGAACTTTTACATGATATTCTAATTTTTCAAGTTTCACCTGTATTTTTCCCAAGGCGGTGGAGCGGCGGTCAGCAATGGCCGCCACAAAGAAGCCAGCAACCGGGTAAGATTGTGCTGGAGGAAGCAAGAAGAGTGAAAATGCTGTCTGAGCCGGGTCAATTAACATCTTTCAAATTTGTTGGAACTGAGCTGTTTGAATTGCTGGAGGATACATTGTATCCCTAACAAGATCGAAAGCGGCGGAGAAGCTGTTAAAGGGAACTTTTTTTTTTTTTTTTCTCTTCACTCTCCCACCCCATGGAAACAGCAGATATGAAATATGTTGGGACATTGAAGATGAATTATTCTGAAAGTTGAAGCCAAGAGACAAAAGGGTTCCTGGACATTGAAAAACTTAAGAAATTGGAAAACCCTTATTAGAGGTATGGATTTCTGATTATTTAAAATTGATGTTGCAAGTGGGAAGGGAGAGGGAAAAAAATTGGAGCAGAAGCTGAAAAAGGAGGAGATTGCCTAGAATCCCAAAGAAAGGTATATGGTAATTGGACCTCTTTGATTAAACATTAACCCCAGAAAGAGAAAGAAAAGAAGGAAGAAAAGTATTAATTTTTGGAATTTTTTTTGAATTATTTTTGATTAAAAATACTTGTTGTTTTGGGAAAAGTTTCTCTTTTCATGATGGCATCGCTTGTGGATGAACTAAAGACTGAATATCAAAAATATAAAAAGGAAGATACTTTGGGCACTTTGTTTCAATTTTTAGAAATGACGTTATGTACTTATGAAAAGTTGACTACGCAGCAGAAGGACTGGGACAAAGAAGAAGAGGAAGAAGAAGCCATCTTTGATGAACAATGGGTTTTTTCCGGGGAGGAGGAGAAAAAGGATAAGAAAAAGGGGATTTTAAGAATTGGAAATAGAAATTTTAAAACAGCCTTGCTATGGTCTTAATTCAAGGAAATTCAGATGCTTATGAGTTTAATCCATATCCAAGTACTGTAGAAAATTCTGTCTTAATTACCTTTTATTTGAATTAGTTTGGCTATAACTCTGTAATTATTTTAATTAGTAGATACAGGTATAGCTTATTCTACTTTTCAAATAATGATACATCAAAGGAGCTCACATTACTTTTAAAAAAGTCAGGCTCTGGCTTTAAGCTTGCAGACTGAAAAGACTAGTCATACAAAGCAAGGGGAGTACAGGTGGAAAAGAAAATATTTGTTGGTGTGCCAAACATGTTAATCCATATTTCACTCAGAGCATGTAAAAAAACATGTTCTTTAGAAATTCCCTTTTCTCCTTTGCTGCTGTTCATAGGCATCCCCCTAGCCAAGCTCCCCTTATTCAAGATAATGAGTGAACTGACTTGGCATGCATGATCGAGACCTGGCTGACTCCATAAGGGGGGGGGGGTTCCCCTCTCAGAGATGTGTCCAGCCAGTTTCTGAAGCTGGGCCCACAGGATCAATTGGGATTGTTGCTAGTGTACCAGCCTCTTTGCTGCATGGCAACTTCCCTGCCTGAGCTGCTGGAGACCGTATCAGGGCTGTTGGTGGAGTTTCCCAGATTTAGGTTCTGGGAGACTTCAACCTGCTGTTCCTGGGTTCGGCCTCAGAAGCAGCCCAGGAGTTCATGATCACCATGACAACCATGGGCCTATCCCAGATCATCATGGGTCTGACTCAGGACAGTGGTCACACACACCAGATATGGTCCTCTTGTTGGAGCAATGGCAGTGTGATCTGGTGGGGAATTTAACATTCCCTCTGTTGTGGTCAGATCACGCCCTGGTGTCCTTGAGACTCTTATGCCATCCCCCTCTGCAGGGAGGTCAGACCCATTTGAGCAGTCCACCCCAGCAACTGATGGACCCAAATGGATCCCAAAGGGAACTGAGAGATATCCCAGGGGTTCTGCTGCATGGCCCTGTTGAAGCCTTGGTTGACAACCTGGAATCAGCTGGAATGAGCCATGGTGGTACAGTGGTTAGAAAAATGTTGTTTTGGAGCTCTTACTGCCACGAGGTAGGCCTTAATAGCAGCTGTAACTTGTGTCCAGTCAGAGTCATCCCTCGTTTTCCTCCAACAGCGCTCTATACAGCTCAGTGGGTCAATGATGCTGGAGATGGTCTCTTTTCCAGCAGTTTGAGTAGTAGCACTGTGTGGCGGCGTGAGCTGCCATCATTCACCTCATTTTCTGTCCACCTAGCAGTTCGAAAGCATGTTCTATGCAAGTAGATAAATAGGTACCATTTTGATGGGGAGATGAGTTGGTGCTCCATGCAGGCAGTCAGATTCCTGCCAGCTCTGAACCTTCCCGATTGTGATCCCTGTTTTTGAGGTAGCTCCAGGGAAGGAAGGGGGACCTTGGATGACGCTGCAGGAAGAGCTGCTCATCTTTCTGGTGTGAAGCCAGCTCACCCTCGTGTGGCACACCTTGGGAAGCGTGTGAGCATGTCCCACAACAGAGCTGGTAAATTGGCAGCCAAACTACTCTGCAACTGCTCTTTTGTGGTTTGCTGCAGGGCACAGTACACTTTTCACTCCTTTTTAACATCTACATTAATTACATAATCTGTAATTATGGGTTGAGGTATCACTTGATGATACTCAGCTTTGCATCTCCATCCCTGGTGACCCAGGTAATGCTATCGCTGACCTTTCATGGTGCCAGGAGGCTGTAGGGGCTGGGATGGAGGACATCAGTCTTTGGCCAAACCCTGGTAAGACTGAATGGCTTTGGGTGCATGGAGCTTCAAGATCGGAGACTTCTATATCCTTAGTTCTGGATGAGGTGGCACTACCCAAGATAGACCAGGTCCACAACCTGGGGTTCTCATGACTCCTGCTCAAAGAGCAGGTGGCAATTGCAGCTAGGAGAGCCTTTCCACAGCTTCAGGTTGTGGGCTTTCCTGGATCAGGAGTCTCAGTGTTCAGTCATTCAAGCCCTGGTCATCTCGCATCTGGATTACTGCAATGTGCTCTACATGAGGCTACCCTTGAAGACCATTCAGAAGCTACAACTGGTGCAGTGGCATGGGCAGTTTTGGGGGCCCCTAGAGTGGCCCATAATACACCACTGTTCTGCAAGCTGCATTCACTGCCTGCTTGCTTCTGGGTGCAATTCAAGGTGTTATCACCTTTAAAGCCCTACATGGCATGGTTCCCAACTACTTGAGGAACCATCTCACCCCAATGGGACTGGCCCACCCCACATGTGCTGTCAGAGGAGGCATACTGCAGACCCTGTTGATCAGGGAATTGCAGCTGGCGGACTCCAGAAGTGTTCTCTGCCATGGCTTCTGCCCTTTGGAACACCTTGTGCCCCCCCCCCCCCCAAGGTTGGACTGGGTTCCACCCTCCTGCCCTTCTGTAAGCGCCTGAAGACCTGGCTCTGCCAGTTGGAGCTTGTGGTTGATGGACCAATGGCAGTTCCCACCTCACCCCTGTACATTCTGTTCCCTTCCTATTGTTCAGCCATAACCTGTATTTTATTGTGAATACAAACAAACACACATGGTTTTATTGCTTTAATCTAAAACGCCTGGAGTCGCTTCGCAGTGAGATGGGTGGCAAACAAATTTAATAAATAAATTAATAAAATCTCTGTAGAGCATAGTTGTTGATGGGAATTATATATTCCAGCATGCTGTTGTGGTTGTATCTTTACTCATGTATTCATGCAGATATCTTTGGATTTAATTTTCCATTACTTGTTTTATGGTTGAATACTGATCAGAAAAGAATTTAGAAACTTCTATTTAATACTGTCATTGGAACTCCAAAAGGTTCCCTCCCAATCATCATTTTTCCTTCCTGATAACTGTTTCATCATCTCTAACAGCCTCCTTTAAACTGTAAAGCTGGCGAGCACCATGGGAAAAAAACAAAACAAGAAGAAAGTGGAGGCGGTCTTAGAAGAAGAAGAGGAGGAATACGTGGTGGAGAAAGTTCTTGACAGGCGGGTAGTGAAAGGCAAAGTGGAGTACTTGCTGAAGTGGAAAGGCTTTTCAGAGTAAGGCTGCTGTCCCTTTATTTTCATAGTTTTGTTGAACAGAAAGATCAACTGGGTTCAGTTTTTCAAACCTTGTGTTAACATTCCATAGTGCTTATTAGAATTGTGGCTTTTTAGAAATCCAGTGCAACTTTTAAAAAATCTTACCTTGTGGCAATGTATCCTGTTCAAATCAGAAATCACTTTTTGGGGAATAATCTCTACCTATTCCTGCAGGATATTAGTGCATTTAAAAATCAGGGTAGGTTTTTCTTCCCCAAAAAGTGCATTCTGATTTGGACAGTTCCTTGCTTACACTTATTTAGGTTACTGGTGACAAGCAAATACTTCTGTTTTGCCAGGGATGTATTGGCTGTCCCTGTCATGCATTATGCCTTTTCTAAGGGGCAATACCTGGGTTGTCCAAGGTTGGTTGCCATTCAGGATGAAGAGGCCTTACCTTAAAACATACATCTATGAGTTAATGAGGAAAATAATGGCCATGTTGCGGGCCGGATCCAGCCTGCGCGCCTTGAGTTTGACACACCTTTATAGTGAAAGACATGGTCCAAAAACAGCTGTGCTATCTCCCTCGCTGTGGCCAAGGCTTTATAACAGATGACGTGCCATTTTGTTGAAAAGATCTACCACCACCAATATGGAGGTATAGCCTTGGACCATTGGTAAGTCAGGAATAAAATCCAATGATACCATGTGCCAGAGCTGGGGAGGTTTTTCCAAGGGCTGCAATGCGAGAAAACATATCAGTTGATGTCTGTTGCCATCCTAGGCCAAAAGTCTCTCAATGTGTAAGCATCTTGAAGACACTTAAGTGGATACCTATAAAAAGTCTACAAAAATTCCAGATGTTTGAGATGTAAAAAAATCAGACCAAGATAAATCGCTTCTGTTCTTTCCACCTATAACAAGGTTGAGGAGAAAAAAAATAACAAAAATGTACAATAATGTAGTTGCACAACTGTACACACCCTTAAACTAATACTTTGTTCAAGCACCTTTTTATTTTATGACAGTATTCAGTCTTTTGGAGTAGGAGCCTATCAACATGGCACAACTTGCCTTGGGAATCTTTGCCTACTCTTCCTTGCCAAAACATTCCAAATCTGTCAGATTGTGAGGGCATCTCCTGTGCACAGCCCTCTTTAGCTCACCCTGTGGATTTTCAATTGGATTCAGGTCCAGGCTCTGCCTGGGCCATTCCAAAACTTTGATCTTTCTGGTGAAGCCATTCTTTTGTTGATTTGGAGGTATGCTTTGGGTCATTATTGTGTTGAAATGTGAAATTCATCTTCAGCATTTTGACAGAGGCCTGCCTGAAGGTTTGGTTCCAAAATTGACTGATTTAGATCTCTTCCTAATTCCCTCCACCTTGACTAAAGCCCCAGTTCTAGCTGAAGAAAAGCGCTCCAAAGCATAATGCTGCCACTACCATGCTTCACTCTGGGTATGGTGTGCTTGTGGTGATGCACAATGTTATTTTTGCACCAAATATGCTTTTTGGAATTATGGCTAAAAAGTTCAACCTTCGTCTCAAGACCATAACACATTTTCCCACATGCTTTTGTCAGACTTGATGTAGGTTTTTGTACATGGTAACCGGGCTTGGATGATGGGCTTGATCAGAGTCATTTTTATTGAATGCAGATGTATACTGTCTACTATTTAACATCAGTTTGAATGTGGTTGGTTAATTCTGAACACAGCCATATCTCTACTTATAAGAGGGTGTGCACACCTATGCAACCATGTTATTGTACATCTTTTGTTTTTCTTCCTAAAAGATGTCAGTTTGTTTTTCAATTGAATTATATAGCTTATATGTCATATTAAAAGTGGGGAAAATTCTGAAGTGATTTATCTTGGTCTGATTTTTTTACATCTCAAAAACCTGGCCTTTTAACGGGTATGTAGACTTACTATATCCACTATATCATGCAACATTGCTTCCAGTTCAGTTCCAGCAATATTTTCAGGTCTTGTAACTTGTTTATGTATAGGCTTTTTTTTTGTATGCACTCATAAAAGTGTCAGCATTTATTCCTGGTTTCAAATGAAAGCCTTTTGGTGCAAAATCTATAGATTTAATACTCTTCTTCCATTTATAGAAAATTGCTGTTAATTTATGCCAAGAATTTCCAGATCCCATCAGTCAAGCATCTTTTTCTGGTAATAATGGTAGAAATATGAAAATTATAGTTACAAACTCTGGTATTTTGTATGTGTTGCAGTGAAGATAATACATGGGAGCCAGAGGAGAATCTCGATTGCCCTGACCTAATTGCGGAGTTCCTGCAATCCCAGAAAACAGCACATGAAAGTGACAAGTCGGAGGGAAGCAAGCGCAAGGCTGACTCCGACTCTGAGGATAGAGGGGAAGAAAGCAAACCAAAGAAAAAAAGAGAAGAGGTAAGGCAGTTTCCTTCAATACATGATTCATTCAAGGTTGCTTATATCTTATAAAGAGAAAAAAATGGTTGACAGAAATTTTAAACAGAGTGTTATGACCCAGGTCGCTTAGGCAGAGGCAGATCCTTTATTGCTCTGTTAAATTCCACAATGAACAGCCCCACAACAGCTGGTAAGACCCCACCTGACACTTCCCTGATGGCAGCCACCCTCAGTCCCGCAAACAAAAGCCAGTAAGTGACAAAACCAATTTGCAAAGGCAGAGAGGAAGTCCAAAGAGAAGGTGGAAGCTTGTAGGGTAATGTCCAGAGTCAAGGTCCACAGGGCAAGGCAAAACGCAAGTCTACTGGGCAAAACAAGTCCATGAGGCAAAGACACAAGGCAAGGCTAAGTTTTTCCAAAGCCAAGGGAGTGTATGCCAAAGCAAACAATTGTTCCTGACAAAGACAATCTGCCCTGGCTTCTGCTTAAGTCAACCCACGCCAGGTGTTCCTTGTGAGGAAGGGTGGGGCAACCTCCCGAGCAATCTTGCAGACCTCCTTTGAGCTTGCCCCCACTCTCCGTGCTCTGGGATCAAGCAGGGGAGGCAGCTGTTCCTCATCATGGGATCTGCTGCCCCTCAACAGCACCGCGTGTCTGTAGGTGATCCTCCCCCGTGTCTGTGAGGGCAGGCAGCTTTCTGTCTAGTCAACCACCTCCCCCAATGCCTGAGGGGCCTGGGACAGCATCGGCCTCAGCCCCGACCTCTCCAAACATTCCAAGGGAGATGTACTATCCTCGTTGGACACACCTAGTTCAAACTCCTCTGAACTGGGATCCAATGGGGCCATGGCACACGGGGACATAATTTTAGCTAACACTTAAGGATCTTTGAGGCGCATAAATACCTGAGGTGTGTTCTGCTGCCTGTGGTTTTGAAGAAATTTGTTGTTTCTCTCATGTTTATTGCTCTAGAGTGGGTGTCGGCAACCCACGGCTCCAGAGCTGCATGCGGCTCTTTGGGCCCTCTGCTGCGGCTCCCTGTCCCATCACTAGCTGGCCCCACCCCTCGCCCTCCCCTCCCTCGGCTGGCCTGAGAAGGTAAGGGCGATGGCTGGGGATGGAGAAGCGGCTGGGGCTGATTCTCTGGCACCTTACTCTTGCTGGAGCTTCTTCCGGCCCTTGTTGGTGCTGGGCATGCCTCAGTCACTTGGGGAGACACGTAACCTGCTGTCCGCCCTGAGACACTGGCCCGACCTGGCTGCAACCGATGCCGGCCTCTAACATGAGGGCTGGTGGGGTGGGAATGGGATCTGGGAGGAGGAGACATCAGAAAGGGTCTCTCTCTCTCTCTCTCTCTCTCTCTCTCTCTCTCTCTCTCTCTCTCTCTCCCTCTCCCTCTCCCTCTCCCTCTCCCTCCACCCACCCACCCAGAGGGTACACACACGTGGAGAGACCCTCCTGAAGCAAGCGGCTGGCCGCCCCATGTGCGCTTTTGCTGTGCTTTGGCCAAGGAGGGTCTCCCTGCTCACTTAAGGAAGGTGTCCCTGTGCGTGCACACCCTCCCGGCCCCACAACAGTCAGCCAGGGGGTCACAAGAGGGGGAGGAGGAGGGTTGCCCGAAGGGAAGCCTCCACCACAGCTGGTGCTCATTCCTCAGCCAGCCCAAGGAGAGAGAGATACAGAGAGAGATACAGAGGGAGAGAGAGATACAGAGAGAGGGGGAGAGGGGAAAATGGAGAGGGGGGGAGATATACAGACAGATACAGAGGGGGAGAGAGATACAGGGAGGGGAAGATAGAGGGGGGGAGAGATACAAAGAGAAGGGGGAGAGGGTGGGAGAGGAAGGGGAGAGAGACAGATACAGAGGGGGAAAGGGGAAGAGAGGTAGAGATAGAGAGAAGGGGGAGGGGGGAGAGACAAGGGTTTTGTGGCTGGGTAGGTCATGTGACTAGGTGGGAGTGAGTGACATTGAGTTGGCCACACCCACCCAGTTTTTGTGACTCCAGGTGTTTTTTTTTCTTTCTGTGGGAAACAGGTCCAAATGGCTCTTTGAGTGTTTAAGGTTGCAGACCCCTGCTCTAGAGTTTAGTCTAACATTCTTTTAGGTTTTCATCATTTTTATTTCACTTTTTCTGTCTATTCATTTTCTGTTTTTAAGTCACATCTTTTTTTTCTATTCATCCTTGGAAGTAAAGTCCCAATTTATAGCCATGAAACTTTAATGGCAATATGATGTAGAATTTTCATCCCATTAATATTTATCTCTAGCCCATTGTTAGCTTATTGCCTAGAATTTCAAGGAATACATGATCTCTGGTAGCTACCATTAAGGAGGACATCTGTTCACCAAAACAACAGCTCAAATTTCTTTAAAATTGTTTCTTTTTTTTTGTGTGATAAAAGTTTTATTGATTTTAACGACAAACAAAAAACATGTAAGACATAAAACATAACATAAAATATATATATATATATATCATTCTTCATAAATTTACACTGTATCGGTTGGTTTACCACTCCCTTTTGTGCATCCATTTCATAGTCATCAAAATAATTATATTACATAATAACTCACATTATCAATCATCAGTAAAATATCCTAATATCATTATTGAACAATCATTTGACTATAATTTTACTAATTCATACTTAAGCGAGATAACTATAATTAAGTTAAATTATTTTATAACAAATATAGAATCATACCAAATCTATCTTAATAAAATATTCTAAAAAATTATCAAAACCAAGAAAAATTATATATTCATTATTTCCTAGGTTTCTAAATATTCTATTATTATATTGTATTATCTAACCATTGATAAAAAAGATCCCAAACTTCTTAAAATTGTTTATCTTCTTGTTCTCTAATTTCAAATGTCAATCTACTCATTTCAGCACATTCCAATATTTTCTTAATAATTTCTTCCTTTATTGGTATTTTCTCACTCTTCCAATGTTTAGCAAATACAATCCTAGCCGCTGTTAATACATTTACAATCAAATACTTTAAGTTTTTATTATATATATCAGGTACGATTCCCAATAAAAAAATCTCTGGTTTCAAATCTATGTGTTTCTTTGTCATTTTTTCCAGCCATATGTGAATTCTAGTCCAGTGTTTCCTGGCCTCCTCACAAGTCCACCACATATGGTAATATGAGCCAGGTATCTGATGACATTTCCAGCACTTTTCAGATTTATTCTTGAACATTCTTGCTATTCTTGTCGGGGGAAAGTGCCACCCATAAAACATCTTATACAAATTTTCTTTATATGCTGTTGACATTGTCATTTTATAATTTTGTGACCACAATTTTTGCCATTTCTCTAAATCAATCCCATATCCAAAATTCTTCCCCCAAGCAATCATTGTTTGTTTAACTTGTTCTTCCTCTAATTTAATTTCCAACAAATAACTATATAGTTTTTTTTATCACTTTTTCATCAGTACCTGTCAAAATCCTATTGAAATCAGTCAATTTATCATAAAATCCTTCTATTTTAGAATCTTTAAGATACCTTACATGTATCTGCGCATATGAAAACCAATTCATACCTTGTTCTTCTAGATTTTGCATCGTTTTAAGTTCACCCTTTTCATCCAATATTTCCCCATATCTAACTGTTTGTTCCTTCTTATAAGTTATAGGATACGAAAAAGCTTCAATAGTTGATAACCAAACTGGAATTTTCAAACAACATTGTTTCTTAATTTTCTCCCAATTCAACCATAACGATTCCCGTATATAATGCCTTCTAAAATAACCCTGTGATTTAGTTCCCTTATACCATAAAAAAGCATGCCAACCCAATAATAAATCATGACCTTCTAATGCCAACAATCTAGTCTTTCTTAACGTTATCCATTCTTTAACCCACATTAAATTTGCAGCTTGATAATACAACTCCCAATTCGGAAGGCCAAATCCTCCTCTAATTCTAGCATCCTGTAAAAGTTTTAATTTTATTCTCGCTTTCTTGCCTTGCCATATATACTTCAACACAATTTTATTTAATTCTTCAAAGTAATCCTTACTTAACCTAATTGGTATTGTTTGAAACAAATAAAAAATTCTGGGTAAAATATTCATCTTAATTGTTGAAATTCTACCTATCAATGACAATTGTAGGTTTTCCCATTTTTTCAGGTCGGATGCTATCTGCTGTTTAAGTTTAATATAGTTATTCTCTTTCAGTGTAGTACATCTTGACGTCAAATATATTCCCAAATATTTAACTTTGTTCGTAACTTGAATTTTCAATAAATCTGCCAACTCTTCTCTTTGTCTTAATAACATGTTCTTTGTCAGAATCTTTGTTTTGTCTTTATTTATTTTTAAACCAGCCATCTCACCATACGTCTCTATCTTTTCCAATAGTTTTAAAGCTGTCTCTGAAGGGTCTTCCAAAATAAAGACCAAGTCATCCGCAAAGGCTTGCAATTTGAATTCCTCCTTTTTGACTTTCATTCCTTTTATGTTTATATCCTCTCTAATATTTCTATTTAAGACTTCCAAGGTCAATACAAATAACAAAGGAGATAATGGGCATCCTTGTCTTGTACCTTTTTTAATATTGATAGAGTCTCTGAATTCTCCATCTATCATTACTTTTGCCGTTTGCTTATAATATACGGCTTCTATTGCTTGGATAAATTTTCTAGCAAAGCCCATCTGTTCCAATAGTAATAACATAAATCTCCAGTTCACATTATCAAATGCCTTTTGGGCATCTAAAAATATCAAAGCCATTTGTTTTTCCGGGTGCACCTCATAATATTCCAATGTGTCCAGCATTACCCTCATATTGTCTTTAATCTGTCTTTTTGGTAAGAATCCATTCTGATCAGAGTGAATAAAGTGTTCTGTCCTTAATTAGCATTCTTGAGATCCCCGCGCTTTGATTGGCCAAAGCGCGGGGCTCTCTGATTGGTCAGGCGAGCCGCACCGATTGGCTCGCTGAGAATCTCCCGTGATTGGTCCATTCGGATCGCGGGAGATTCAAAGTGGTGCCATTGGCCGCGGCCGCTGCGGCTAAAGGAATAAAAGTCGCGGGCTTTTTCCTTTACGCCAGTCCGGTTCCAACTTTCAATAAAAGAGCTTGAATTGAAGTCACCGACTCCTGGCATCATTTCGCGGACACAACACTGGCGACGAAGGTGGGATCCAGACCCTGAACCGAACCACGTGTCCAACGGAAGCCAGACGAACCACCGCGATGGTGAAAATCGCACGCCCCGCACCCTTCAACCCCGCCACCGAGGACTGGGAATCGGACTCCGACCGATTCCGCATGTTCCTCGAGTGCAGCGACCTGAAGGACGCCACCGGCCCCATGAAGCGCGCCGCCTTCCTGACCCACTGCGGGACCGAGGTCTTCAAGATGGCCAAGGCGCTTGCCAAACCCGCCGATGCGACCGCGATGGACTGGGACGTCCTCGAACCCATACTTCGGCGGCACTACACTCCAGAGGTACCCATCCTGATCCGACGCAACGAATTCCACCGTCGGGACCAGAGGTCGGGTGAGAGCTTCAGCGACTTCGTCGCCGAGCTGCGGCGCCTAGGGGGGCTCTGCGAATTCGACAACCTGAACGACGCCCTGCAAGACCGAATCATGCTCGGTTTGTGGGACCCCGTCCTCCAGAGCCGGCTGATGGCCAAGGGCAACATCAGCCTAGTAGACACCCTCACCGCAGCCGCAGCCGCCGAAGCAACCCGAACTTCCGCCGACCGCATGCGCAGACCGAACGCTGGGGACCGCAGCGGAAACAACAACCCGGCGAGGTCGACCGAGGCCCAACCCGAGACGACCACCCACCAGGGCGACTTCCACTCGGCATCGGGCACTTCCGAGGACGAGGAGGACATCCATCGCCTCCAGACAGGCCGCGACCCACGGAACCGGCGGGGTCGTAAGTCGAGGACCAACTGTGCCGGTTGCGGCGGCGACCACCCCAGGTCGGAATGCCGGTTTTTCGAATCGATCTGCCGGCATTGCGACAAGAAGGGACACATTGCCCGTGTCTGCCGCCTAAAGAAGAATCGCAGCCCGGCACGATGGGACCAGAGCGACCGGAGGAGAGAAAGCACACCACCCCTCGGACAACAGATGGGACCGGAACGGACGATCCCTGCGAGGCAGCGATAACCGGTGAAGAGAGGAGACCCATCAGACGGTCACCATCGGCCACGCCATCACCAATGACGCCCGGAAGGTCCACGTGGAGGTAGGCATCGAGGGCCAGCCATGCAAAATGGAGGTGGACTCTGGGTCCTACCTCTCCATGATTGCATGGCATGAAATAAAGCGCTTGGTGCCTACCCTCCAAAGGAGGAACATAGACAGCCAGAGACTCATTGTAAAGGACTACCAGGGAAACCGCATCCCGGTAGTCGGAACCAAACACTTCAACATCACCTATAAAGGGCACACCGAAAGACTTCCCCTGACAATCGTCGACCGCCACCGCCCAAGCCTACTGGGACTGCAATGGTTCGCCCCGCTCGACATCGCACTCACGGGAGTCGACCACGTCACCGACGACAGCTGGGAGCAGCAACTGGCCCGGGAATTCCAAGAGGTCTTCGACGGAAATCTAGGCAAGTACCGAGGGCCCCTTATATCTTTCAACCTAGACCCAAACGTCCCCCCAAAACGCCTGAAACCAAGGCGGGTGCCATTCGCACTTAAACCCAAGATAGACGAGCAAATTGACAAGCTCGTCAAGCAAGGGGTCCTACAGCCCATAGACCACGCCCGGTGGGAGACCCCCATAGTCACCCCGATCAAGCCCGATGGGTCGGTGAGGATCTGTGGGGACTATAAGGCCACCCTAAATGGCGCGCTACAACAAAGCGCCTACCCCGTCCCAGTAGTGCAACACCTACTGCACTCACTGGGAGGGGGCAAGGTTTTTGCCAAGCTCGACCTCGCACAGGCTTACCAACAGTTGCCAGTCGACGAGCAAACGGCAGAAGCGCAAACCATAGTCACCCACCGGGGGGCATTCAAATGCAACCGACTCCAATTCGGAGTCAGCGTGGCACCGGGAATATTCCAAAGCCTAATGGAAAGACTACTGCAAGGCATCAAGGGGGTGGTACCTTACTTCGACGACGTCCTAGTGTCGGCAACCAACCAAGCCGAACTAGAGGGTCGCCTAAGGGAGGTCCTAACCAAATTTAAAGAGACCGGGCTAAAGGTCAAGAGGGAGAAATGCCAGCTATGCACGGAACGGGTCGAATTCCTAGGATACCTCCTAGACCGTCACGGCATTCACCCCACAAACCAAAAAATCAAGGCGATCAAAGAAGCCCCCACACCCAAGTCCAAGATGGAACTATAGGCATTCCTGGGGCTACTGAACTTTTACAATGTTTTCCTGCCCCAAAAGGCGACGGCGGCGGAGACCTTGCATAGGCTCCTGGACAAGGCGGCGACCTGGACTTGGGGGAAACGCGAGCAAGCCGCCTTCCAAAGAACAAAGGACCTCCTCACTTCGGACGCTGTCCTCATACAATATAACGAGACCCTACCTCTGGCCGTCACATGCGACGCATCACCCTTCGGCGTCGGCGCTGTCCTCAGCCATACCCTCCCTGATGGAAAAGAAGCGCCCATCACGTTCTTTTCAAGGACCCTCACCAAACCGGAGCGGAACTATAGCCAGCTGGACAAAGAGGCTCTGGCTATCGTTGCCGCCGTAAAACGATTCCATGAGTATCTCTACGGCCGGACTTTCACCATCATAACTGACCACAAGCCGCTGCTAGGAATCCTTGCAGGAAACCGGGCCACCCCGAACATTCTGTCTCCCCGAATGACAAGGTGGTCCGAGTTCCTGGCAGCCTACAACTACGGACTCATACACAGACCGGGTAAGACGATCTCCCATGCAGACGCCTTAAGCCGCTCGCCGCTACCAGAACCTGACACCGACCCAGCACCCACAACAACCACCCTCAGCATAGAGACTCTACCCAACCTGCCCATAACCGCGTCAGACATTGCCCGAGAGACTAATAAAGACAAACGTCTGGCGCGGGTGTTGCATTGGGTAGAGAAAGGGTCAACATAAAGTTATTTAAATATTTTTTAAGTCTTTCTGCCAAGATTGAAGCAAAGATTTTATAGTCTGCATTCAATAAGGAAATAGGTCTATAGTTCTTAATTTGTAATGGGTCAACCCCTTCTTTTGGAATAAGTGTAATATAAGCTTCTGACCATGTTTTAGGTATTTTCTTATTTATCATAACTTCATTCATGACTTCTAACAGTGGAATGCTCAACGATTCTTGTTATGTTTTGTAAAATTCTGCCGGAAAACCGTCTGGTCCTGGTGCTTTTCCATTGTTCTGTCTGTTGAGTGCTTCAGTTAATTCCATCATTGTAAAAGCACTTTCTAACATTTTCCGAGTTTCATCAGGTATCTTAGGTAGGTTAGCATTTTGTAAATACTGTTTAATTTTTTCTTCATCAAGATCCTCCTGTTTATATAATTGTCCATAAAAATCTCGAATGATTGCCTTTTTCTCCTTATTACCATAACAAATTTGACCATGATCATCTATTAACTGTGATATTTTGCTTGATTATTTCTGTTTTCTCAACTTCTATGCTTACCATCTACCTGGCCTATTTGCATCTTCAAAATAGTTCTGTTTAGCACTTCTAATTTTTTGTGCCAGTTCTTTCTCTGCTTGATCCATTTTATGTTTAATTATGTCCATTTTAAGATTGATATCTTTTTTCTGTGGCATCTTCTGTAATTCTTTTTCCAGTTTTTTATGGTCATCTTCTAGAGCTTTAATCATTTGCCTCTTCCTAATGTTCTTTTTCTTTATATAGTCAATTATTAATCCTCTTGCATGTGCCTTCATTGTATCCCAAACATTCTGTATTGAAGTATCTTCTTTTTTGTTTTCATTAAAGAAGAAGGCCAATTCTTTTTCCATCCATTGTGTAAAATCTTTTTCCTTTAGAATAGTATTGTTTAATGTCTATCTAGATCTTCTTTTTTGTCCTTTCCATTTAATTGTCATTGGATTATGGTCTGCCCAAGTACTTGTTTCAATATTTATTTCTTGAATATTAGATAATAATTCTGTTGATGTCCAAATCATATCTATTCTGGACCACGATAAATGCCTGTTTGAATAAAAAGTATATTGTTGAGTTTTAGCATTTCTTTCTCTCCATATATCTTTTAAATTTAGTTCATCTGTCATTTTGAAAAAGGATTTAGGGAGAGTTTTCCTATTTTGTCATGTTGTTTTTACTGTATAGTCCAGTTTATTGTCTACAATTCCATTGAAGTCCCCCATCATAAGTATATTAACATAGTCCAGTTCAATTATTTTCATATGTAATTTTTTATAAAATTCTTGTTTATAATTTGGGGCATAAATTGCAACCAAGAGTGTTTTTATATTATTATCCACTGTTTCAAATATTAATACTCTTCCGTCTTCATCAGTATAAATCAGTTTGGCTGGAGTGGTTTCTTTGACGTACAAAACCACTCCTCTTTTCTTACAATAAGTCAGATAAGTAAATATTTTCCCTAACTTTGGTCGTATCAATAATTGTTCATGTTGTTTTTTAATGTGTACTTCTTGTAAGCAAATTATATCAAATTTTAGCTTCTCTAATTTATAAAAAGTTTTCCTTCTTTTGATAGCTGAGTTCAGTCCATTTATATTTATGGAAATCAGTTTTTTTTTCCCCATGGTTATGCTTTATATTTAGGTCTAACAGCTCTCATGGATCTTATTTCACGTTGTTCTTTGATCTCCATTTGTCCACCTATTGCGCCTTCTTCTTTTTCCATCTCCATTTGGTCCTCTTCAGATACAGTTAAAATATTCTCTTTTTCTATCTCCATTTCTCTTCTTTCGAAAAATTCCTTGTAGAATATTTCTGCTTTCGCAATTGAATCAATTCTGTGTCTCTGTTCTTGCCATGTAAACATTAATCCTTCTGGAATCAGCCATCTATAGTTCACCTCTTTTTTCAATAGCATTTTGGTCAAAAATCGATACTCTCTTCTAATCTCTCTCACTTTTCTAGGTACTTGTTTTAAAACCAGGATCTCTTTGCCTTTTTATTTCAACCCCTTCTCTCTTACCACTTGCAATATTTGGTTTTTAATAGTTTTTTGGGTGAATCTAACATGGACCTCTCTTGGTAATTGGTTCCTCGTCGCATATCTTGTGAAGACTCGATATATCTCATCTACTCCATCCATCATCTTTTCCTGTTATTTCCAAGACTCCAGCCAGAATTTCAATCATTACTGCCGCCAAGTTTTGTCCTTTTTCTTCCTTGATATTTTGAAATCTAAGATAAAATTCTGACCTGTCCATCTCCCACTTCAACATCCCACTTTTTTCTTGTTCGACCATTGTTAATCTGTTATCGATATTTCCAATTGTATCATCTCTTTGCTTGTCTTTCTCTTCTATTTTTTTGGATTCTCTCATCGTGTTTCACCATCATTTGTTGAAAATTTTCAAATTTCTCATCCATCTTTCCAATTCTTTGGTCAATACTCTCCATTCTTTGTTCAATACTCATTTTAAGATCTTGTATTCCTTGCATAACCATCGTTAAATCTACTTGCGCTTTGTCTTGCTTCACCATTGTTGAGAGTCGTCCTCCAGATGACGGGGAGACAGGAGCAGAAGTTGAGATGCCCGAAGGTAAAATTTTCTTACTCATTTCGATAACTCAGGGTCTTCCGGGTCTTTTAATCCAATTAGTGAGGTAGCCAATTATAATCCAATTTTAAAAAAAAGGAAAACACCACAAAAAACAAAGACAAAACCAGTAATAAGTAAAAAGCCCAAAATTAAAAAGAAAAAATTCTTTAGGTTCTTCAAGACCGTAATCCAATTGTGAAATACGCAAATATAATTCAAAAGTAAAAATTAAAAAATGAAGAGAAAAAAAGAAGCAAAATAAAGCCCAATAATATCAAAAAGTAATAAGCAAAGAAAAAGGAAAAGAAAAAAAAAGAAAAAGAGAGTTCTTCAAGTTCTTCCCACCTTAATCCAATTGAAAAACCTCAGAAAATGAAAAAAAGCCATAAAAATAAGTCAAAAATAGAAATCAAAAGGCAGACATCCCTATGAAAAAAGAAAAAAAGCGAAAAAAGAATATTCTGAGGCTTCCCCTTTAAAAAAAAATAAAAATGACATATAATAAAAAATAAAAAATAAATATATCAATATTACAAAATGGTGTGGTGTTGGAGGGGAGGGATGAAACAATTAATGAGTTAAAAACACACACACACACACACACACACACTGCCTTTTATTTATCCAAGGCTCTTATTTGACTTCTCCACAAATTTCAAAGCCAAACTTCAGATATTCATTTAATAATAGAAGTTTCAAAGAGCACCTTTCTTTAAAATTGTTGAAGGTCTATCCTTCAGGTAAATTACATGAGATATTATATTAGGGTTCATGAAATCATAGTTTTGAAGAACATAAATTCCATACTTTAAGAATATATGTACCATATGCTTGATTTAGGATTCCCTCCTTTCTAGACTATAGCAGAAACCATTTTCTGGCAGTAATATTTTGTGTTTTCTGATCAGTCCATATTCAGTGCTTGATCTTTTTGTGCTATCCTCTAAATCAGTGGCCCCCAACCTTTTGGGCCCCAGGGACTGGTTCTGCAGAGAGAAGTTTTTCCGTGGACTGGAAGGGGTGTGGTTTCACATGATGTCTGCAACCCACAGATGGGGCTTTGCTTGTTTGCGCAGCCCGGTTTCTGGCATGCTGCAGCCTGGTGCTAGTCCACAGACTGGAGGTTGGGGACCCCTGCTCTAAATGCAGCACTTATGAACATTTCTTTTTCTTTCTTTAGGCTGAAAAGCCTAGAGGGTTTGCAAGAGGGTTTGAGCCAGAACGGATTATTGGTGCCACAGATTCCAGCGGGGAGCTCATGTTCCTAATGAAATGGTAAATTTGTCCTTTAATTTTTGAAGTTCTCATTGCACTTTTTCCAGCTGAAGTATGACATTTGCTTGTATAAAAGTTGAGGAAATGCTGTGGCTTAATGTCTGTGTCAGAATATGGGAATATAACAATAACAATAGGACTTAGACTTATATACTGCTTCACAGTGCTTTACAGCCCCCTCAAAGTGGTTTACAGTCAGCATATCACCCCCAACAATCTGGATCCTCAATTTACCCACCTTGGAAGCAGTGGTGGGATTCAAAGAATTTAACAACTGGTTCTCTGCCCAAATGACTGGGTGGGTGTGGCTGGGTGGGCATGGCCAAAGTTGATTGGTCTCACCCTTAGGAAATTTCTCCTTAGTCCAACTCACAATAAAATAGCACAATAAAATAGCACTGTTCCAATATTTAGAATAGAATAGAGTAACAGAGTTGGAAAGGGCACAAGAAAAAACAATGGATGGAAACGAGCCAAAGAGAGAAGCAACCTAGGACTAAGGAGAAATTTCCAAAGGGCAAGACCAATCAACCAATGGAATAGCTTGTCTTTAGAAGTTGTGGGCGCTCCATCACTAAAGGCTTTCAAAAAGAGTGAGGGAAGTACACCCCAAAAAGACAGTGCCAGGAACCACTAAAACAAAGCAGAAAACTTAAAACAGCTACTCCAGAGGTGGTATTCAGCAGGTTCTGACCAGTTCTGGAGAACCGGTAGCAGAAATTTTGAGTAGTTCAGAGAACCTGCCAATACCACCTCTGACTGGAGATTTTACAGTATCCTTCCCCTGCCACGCCCACCAAGCCACACCCACAGAACAGGTAGTAAAAAAATTTGAATCACACCACTGAGCCATTCCCCTTTTTTTAAAAAGTCAATCCCAAAGCAAATGCAGCAGCTGAGAGGGAAACTAAGAGCAGCTGCTCAGGCTAACTGAAAGCCATTAACCCTTCTAACTATTATTCTATGTTCTCTATGTTCTAAATTGGGTGCTTCACAGCAGAAGCAATACAGCTGGCTGGACCACACATGCATTAAATTTATGGCCTGTATGATCAAGCTGCATCATTGTCCCCTCCTGTATCTTTTCCCCCAGGAAGAAACAAGAAGTAGCCAATGCTGCAGCAGCTATAAAAGGTCTTGGGGAACTCCAGGGAATATCAGCTGATCACAGAAGTGTTACTTAATACTCTTTACAATGAAAATGTTTGTAAACTTGTCCTCCTTCCTGAAGGGAAGAGGTTAATCCCATCCCTAAATGGGTGATTGATGGGTTTCCCTGCCCTAATCCTGTCAGTTTCTGTTGTTTATTGACTTGATTCAGCATGTATTGGCTGCATTCCAGCTGCAACTGATAACTGGTTCTTGGCTGTCTGCCTGCAGCTATTTTTGAACTGTTCTCTGAACTGCATAAGCAATTAACAGTTGGGAGAACAGGTGAGAAACAGCTGAATCCCACCTGTGCTCGGAAGGATGGAAGGCTGAGTCAACCTTGAGCCTGGTGAGACCTGAACTGCCAAATTGCTGGCAGCCAGTGATCAGCAGAAGTAGCCTGCAGTACTGCATTCTAACCACTGCGCCACCACAGCTCTTCCTTATAATTCCTTAGTATAGGATTCAGACAGTATTCAGTTAACACAGTGGTTCCCAAAGTGGGCGGTACCGCCCCCTGGGGGCCGGTGGGATGCCTTGGGGGGCGCTAAGAGGTGGCGGGGGGGTGTTCGAGGTGCCAGCCCCGCAGGGTCACCCATTGACTGTTGCACTGGAGCTGGCGCCTCGAACGCCCCCCCCACCTGTTAGCGCCCCTCTGCGGGTCCCCTTGGGGACACTAAGACGCAGCAGGGGGGCATTGGAGGCACCAGCCCTGCAGGCTCACCCATTGACTGTTGCACCGCTCCGGAGCCAGCGCCTCGAACGCCCCCCTGCCGCCTCTTAGCGTCCCCAAGGGGGCTGGCAGGGGGACATTCGAGATGCCGGCTGTTACACTGCTCCGGAGCCGGCGCATCGAATGTGGCAGCAGTGACATTTTACATGCTGCCACAGCTACATTCGACATACTGCCCCCCTGCCACCTCTCAGCATCCCCAAGGGGGCCAGCAGAGGGGCGCTAAGAGGCGGCAGGGGGGTGTTCGAGGCGCCGGCTCCGGAGCAGTGCAACAGTCAATGGGTGAGCCTGCAGGGCCGGTGCCTCCAATGCCCCCCTGCCACCTCTTAGCGTCCCCAAGGGGACCAGCAGAGGGGCGCTAAGAGGTAGCAGGGGAGCGTTAGAGGTGCTGGCCCTGCAGGCCCATTGACTTGTACCACACCAGAGCTGGCACCTTGAATGTGGCAGCACGTTGGGAAAAGCTGCCACCATCGCTTTCCCAAAGTGCCACCGCTGTCGCATTCTGTCTGTTCATTCATCCATCCATCCAAAAGGTCTGTCTCCTTGCCTACCTGCCTGTCTTTCTGTCTACCTACCTGCCTTCCTACCTACCTATCTACCAATATAGATGTACCTACCTATCCATACATCCATCCAAAAGGTCTGTCTGTCTTCCTGCCTGCCTACCTATCTATTTATCTTCCAATATATCTATCGATCTATGTATCTACCTACCTACCTACTTGTCTCTCTAGGGAGGGAGGGAGAGAGAGAGAGAGGGAGAAAGAGAGAGAGAGAGAGAGACACCTGATGCATCAGATTGAAATGACGTCTAGTTTAGACTGAGGCCCTTTTCTACATTGAAACATCTTTGGCTTCTATTAAAGGTTTTGTAGTTGAAAGACGATCAGGAAGTGCTCAGATTTTGTTGAGGCTTTAAACAGGATCCATTGGACCAGATTTCCACCCTAAAAATTTACTTTTCCCCAATGTATTACAGTGCCAATTCTGAAGAAGGCAAAACCAAAATGTACTGGTAACTTACAAGGAGAACAACACACACGCACTTCTAACCCTGCTGCAGCAGGTGATTGGACTAGAATAGATATCTCATTATCTTTCTCCTCCTTCCCTCCCTCCTTCTTTATTTCTTTTTCTTTCTGTCTGTTCCTTCCATCTCCCCCTTTCTTTGTACCTTTTTTCTTTCCCCTTTCTTTTTTCTTTCTTCTGTCTTTTTCTCTCTTTTTTTTTTCTCTCTCTCTCTTTCCCTCTCTCAGGCTCACCCCATTGACTTGGTGCACTGCTCCGCTGGGACTTGCTTGGGCAGGTCCCTCCGATGCAGCGGGCTCAATGGGATGGACCTGCGGGGCTGGCACCTAGAACGCGGCAGTGGCAACACATTTGAAAAGTAGAGCAAAGCCAGAGGTCAGTAATTTTGCTGCAAAGAATCACAAAAGCTTCTGGGTTGTGCACAAGAAGGGACACACATGTCAATGCAATTCAGCAACATAAAATAAAGAAATACAAATAAAACAAATCAACAAGAATCGTCAAAGCATCTCTGATTAGATTTTATTCACTATAGAATCTAATCAGAGATGCTTTGCTGATTGTAGTCCAATGACCAGCTCCAGCAGGGTTGGAAGGGATTATGCGTATATGTGTGTGCATGGCTGTCAAAACTCCCAAAACAGGTCAAGTAGTTCTGGGGAGGCCAGTCATAAATTAGAACACTTGCTAAAGAACTGGCCATTAAGTGAGGACCACTTGTATTTGGTTTGCCAGTCACCTGGCCACACGCACCCAGTCACGTGACCACCAAACCACACCTACCTGGTAACATGACCAGCAAGACACGCTCACCCAGTCACATGACCAGCAAGACACACCCTCAAATGAGGCCACACCCACAGAAATTTGAATCCCACCCCTGGGTGGGGGGCACCAAGGATGAGTTTGTAGCACCAAGGAGGCGGTGGACTGAAAAAGTTTGGGAACCACTGAGTTAACAGTTGGCTATTTTTGTTGTTTTAATCTTGTTTGCCTGTGGCAGGATGTAAGCTGTTGACTTTGTTGACAGTCAGCATGACATATAAACTTGTCTGCCTATAAAAGGTGTCCTGAATTTGTTTACTTGCTTAGGATTAAAACTTGAGGTGGATAAAGTCTCTTGATGGTACAGTATTTTTGTGTGCTTTAACTGTGGACTGTCTCTGATCTGGCTTTAGATTTTCCATTAAAGAAAGGATGATATATACTTTCATTTTGAAAAACAGAATTGTCTATAAATTCTGAAAAGTGATTTCTCAATTTGGAGTTCAGCCACCTTTCTTACAATAATTGTGTGGTAGGGTTAAGTATAAATCAGTGGAACATTCATTGAGTGCATTATGAAACATTTCCTGTTCTGGAAGATTCACATCTTGGCAACCCCAGAACAGCCAGATAAATGTGATGTGAAGAAGAAAGTTCTTTCTCTGGAATGAAATGTTATACGTGCAATTACAAACTTGCAACCTCCAGTTTTGCTAAATTATAGGTACAGGTGAAACTTGAAAAATTACAATATCGTGCAAAAGTTCATTTATTTCAGTAATGCAAGTTCAAAGGTGAACCTGAGATAGACTCATTACATGCAAAGCAAGATAGTTCAAGCTGTGATGTGTCATAATTGAGATGATTATGGCTTACAGCTCATGAAAACCCCAAATCCACAATCTCAGAAAATTAGAATATTGTGAACAGGTTCAATATTCTAGGCTCAAAGTGTCCCACTCTAATCAGCTAATAAAGCCATAACACCTGCAAAGGGTTCCTGAGCCTTTAAATGGTCTCTCAGTCTGGTTCAGTAGGAAGCACAATCATGGGAAAGACTGCTGACCTGACTACTGTGCAGAAAACCATCATTGACACCCTCCATAAGGAGGGAAAGCCTCAAAAGGTAATTGCAAAAGAAGTTGGGTGTTCCCAAAGTGCTGTATCAAAGCACATTAATAGAAAGTTATGTGGAAGGGAACAGTGTGGAAGAAAAAGGTGCACAAGCAGCAGGGATGACCGCAGCCTGGAGAGGATTGTCAGGAAAAGGCCATTCAAAAGTGTTGGGGACTTTCACAAGGAGTGGACTGAGGCTGGAGTCAGTGCATCAAGAGCCACCACACACAGACAGATCCTGGACATGGGCTTCAAATGTCGTATTCCTCTTGTCAAGCCGTTCCTGAACAACAAACGACAGAAGCATCTTACCTGGGCTAAAGAAAAACAGAAATGGTCTGTTGCTCAGTGGTCCAAAGTCCTCTTTTCTGATGAGAGCAACTTTTGCATCTCATTTGGAAACCAAGGACCCAGAGTCTGCAGGAAGAATAGAGAGGCACACACTGCAAGATGCTTGAACTCTAGTATGAAGTTTCCACAGTCTGTGTTGATTTGGGGAGACATGTCATCTGCTGGTGTTGGTCCACTGTGCTTCATTAAGTCCAGGGTCAACACAGCCATCTACCAGGAGATTTTGGAGTACTTCATGCTTCCTTCTGCAGATGAGCTTTATGGGGATGCTGACTTCATTTTCCAGCAGGACTTGGCACCTGCCCACACTGCCAAAAGCACCAAACCCTGGTTCAATGACCGTGGGATTACTGTGCTTGATTGGCCAGCAAACTCGCCTGACCTGAACCCCATAGAGAATCTATGGGGCATTGCCAAGAGAAAGATAGAGACATGAGACCGAACAATGTAGAAGAGCTAAATGCCACTATTGAAGCATCCTGGTCTTCCATAACACCTCAGCAGTGCCACAAGCTGATAGCTTCCATGCCACGCCGCATTGAGGCAGTAATTGCTGCAAAAGGGTCCCAAACCAAGTACTGAGTACATGTACATGCTTATACTTTTCAGAGGTTCGATATTGTTCTATGTACAACCCTTGTTTTATTGATTGCATGTAATATTCTAATTTTCTGAGATTGTGGATTTGGGGTTTTCATGAGCTGTGTGAGGGATAACATTGTTTACCCTAACTGGTTTAGGTAAAATAATAAATAAGTTATCATGATTTGTTGGTTAAAGTGTGTGTAACTTTAACTGCAAGAATGTAATTAAGGGTGTGGTTGTAAAAGCACCATAAAAGGAACAAGACAAGGGCAGCTTGCTCTCTGCCTTAATGATCCCTAATTACTGGATGGATTGAGGACTGCATTTTTTTCTACTGGAACGGGAGAGAGAAAGGAGTGTTGATTTCTCAATGATGAGAAGAGATAATACGGACTGATTTATTGTAAGTGAACTGACATTGAATATTCAACGCGGACTTTGCGAATTGAGTATCCCCGAATGGACTGACTGAAATGATACATGACTAATGGACTGTTTTTGACTATGCTATAATTCTTAAATGGAATAAACTATATTTTGATAGCACAAGCGTATCTGCTTTTTACTGAGTGTTAACTAACATACAAACTTATCTCACACATTTACCTGTCTGCCTAACTGACTAACGCTGCACATTCTGTTTAGCATGTTTCCTTAACATTGGTTGGGGGAACAGGCTTAACAAGCTGTAACCCATATTCATCACAATTATGACAAATCACGGCTTGAACTATCTTGATTTGCATGTAATGAGTCTATCTCATACATGAGTTTCACCTTTTAAGTTGCATTACTGAAATAAATGAACTTTTGCACGATATTCTAATTTTTCGAGTTTCACCTGTAGTCCTTGACTTATGATAAATCGTTTAATAACTGTTCATGGTCTCAGAAAGGGTAAAGCACTTCCGGCCATCATGAAGCACTGCACTGCCCTCATGTGATCACAGTCCAGGTGCTTGGCAACCTGTTTGCACTTGGAACTGGTTACCAAGCACCCTGTCATGTGATTTCCATTTGCAATCTTCTCTGCCCGCTTCCCCAGAAAGTCAATGCAGAAGCCAGCAGGGAAGGTTGCAAGCTACTTCTGAGAGTACTCCCTCTCATTTCTGAGGACTTATTGAAAGAGTTCCCTTGCAGGGGAGCAATCTCAGTTCTACATGGTGCTGAGATTTCTAGCCCAACAAAGGATTTCTCCTCCCCTCTGTCCACTGGGAGGAAATCCTTTGTTGGGCTGCAGAAATGGAATTATTCAGGATTCCACCAATGGATGGAGGGGAAAGGAAATTCTTTGTCAAGCTGCAGGAACCTAAAGATTTTAGCTCCATCCCTGCAGTCCAATGAAAGATCCCCCCCTCCCAGGACCTTCCCAGGGCCTCTGCCACCCTCTGAGGTACCCCATGCTCCTTTCCTGGGACTCTGTCCATGTAATGACATCAGTGATCATTTAATGACAGCAACTGGGAGTGCCAGGATTGTGTTCTGTCCTAGGCCTCACCAAAAAGCACTCAGTCAATTTTGAGTCCCGGCAAAAACCTCTTTATTTACAATAATGTGAATTATTTCATTCACAGTCAGCCAACAGCTTGGCAGTCTCGCAAAGGTAGACTAATTATCTCAGACCTTTATCAATCCTGGAATGCTGCCTGGTAAATAGTTCCACACTCACTGTTGGCAGGGAAGGCTGGGTTTACAGACAAATCTCCACGAGGCTGGAACAAACGACCAAACTAGCAAGTTGTTTCCTGCAAAAGCCCCCTCCCCTTTTGCTCCTCTTTTAATCCTGATGGGAGGGGCCATTCATCGTCCACCTGTGGCCTTGCTCCCACGTCGACCCTGAGTTCTTAACTGAACCTTTCTTTTAGCAGCTCTGCACATGTGCAGGCTGGGAACCGGTTCCAACTGCTCCCCCGCCTCAGCCAGTGGAGAAGCGCCAACTGCTCCCCCGCCACTGCCAGCCTGCCCTGGCCCCATCTCTGCCTCTGATACAGATCCCTCGTCCAAGCCTTCCTCAGCCTCCAAGACTGGCCCAGGTTCCTCCCCAACCTCCTCACAACTGTCCAACTCTGCTGCCAGCTCTGCCAGCCGCCGGTGGACCACAACACATTGAAACAAACAGTCACAGTGTTTCACTTTAGCAATTTGCTGAACCACTGAGATTCCATTCCCAATTGTGGTAGTAGCTTGAGGACTACCTGGACAGTTTGTTTAACAACCATTCAAAGTTATGACAGATCTCCTTAGAGTCCTAGCATTGTGTGGCGAGGTGAGCTGCTGTTACTCGCCTCAGCTTCTGCCCACCCAGCAGTTCAAAAGCATGCACTATGTGAGCAGATAAATAGGTACCACTTTGGCAGGGAGACAAGTTGGTGCTTCACGTGGACAGTTAGAATCCTGCTGGTGCTGAACCTTCCCGATTGTGATGCCCATTTGCGAGGTGGCTTCAGTGGAGGGAAAGGGCCCTGGATGACTCGGCAGGAAAGCCACTCATCTTTCTGGTGCAGAGCTAGCTTCACCCCCCATCGCACACCTTGTAAAGTGCACAAGCATGAACCAAACAGGGCTAGTAGTCTTAGGCAGCCAAACTACTACTCTGGATTAGCATTGTAGTCTCCTGGCTAATGTAACATCACCATACTATAAATAAACTAACGTTTTTTGGAAATACAGTGGCCACACACACAGTCTTTTGAATACATTTTGGGTGCTTGGCAACTGGCTCATCTTTATGGCCGTTTGCAGTGTCCAACGGTCATATGACCACGATTTGCAACTTTTTTGCCAGTTTCTGGCATTCGTTTCTGGTTTGCAGCAAAAGTGCCCATTGTGGAAAATGGATTTGCTTAACAGCTGCAGTTAAAAAAAACAGTTGTATCTTCAAATCTGGTAACATGCCTTAACTGTAATTTTGGACTAAATTACAGGTAGTCCTCGAGTTACAAATGTAATGGAGCTTGCCAATTACATTCATAACCTGAGGATTTGTTGGAGTAAATCACATAAAATGAACGTGAAAACTCCCTGCTTTCGCCCATGCATTTGCTAATTGAATGTGTGGGTCATTAAATGCACATAAGGTATCTCAGGGTGGGGAAGGCCATGGGGGGCCTAGTGCAGGGACAAGACCACTGAGTCCAGCCATAAAGTCATCCTCCCGCCCACTGAAAGATCCCATCCTCCTCACCCCTTGGGGTCCCAAGCTGCTTGGGCTTTTCCTTCCTACCTAGTCATCAACCGCTTACTTTTGGCGCCACGTTTGATAGCCCACCCTCACCTGTGTGGCCTTGGGTGCCAGAGCCCTTGTCCAGCCAGGTGGAGAAGCGCCAGACTGGCCTCTCCCCTTCCCTGCTGAGCCCCAGTCTCTCTCACAAGCGGGTGCGGCCCTGCCCTGTTGCATGCTGGAATGGCAAACCTGCCTGGATTTCGCAAATTGCACCACCACAGAGCTGGAGAACTTGGGGCGCCACCCCCCTGCTTCCTTCATTTGCCAAAAGCACTCCTTAAAAATTGCAAGAGAGGTTTCCAAACAAACCTGCTTTCAAACTCTGTCGCATCCTCCCAGCAACTCAAGATGCTCTTTCACTGGAGAAATGGAAAATCTGGGTTGCAAATGGAAGAAACCTGCAGGGAAACCAAAATAGTTTGTGGTGGTTAAAAAAAGGTAAAATCAGACCTTCCAATTTCTCGCAAGAAAAAAGATCTCACAAAGTTGGAAAGGCTGATTTTACTTTTTTTTTCATAAGTGAGAATGATTGCTGTAATACTGCAAAATATGTAACTTTGGGACCCGGATGTAAGTCCTTTTGACGGGGATGTCATAACTTCAAACAGTTGCTAAATGAACTGTCGAGGATTACCTCGACAGTCATAAGTTGAGGAGTGCATTGACAGTTTCTAGCAACCCTCATTGTTAGGCATGCTGAACGTTGGGAAACAACCAGACAGGTGAGGAGGAGGGATCAAGTGCAGAGTTAGTCTCTTACATACTTGCAGGTGACCTGGGACTGATACTCCCACCAAGTTCCATGGAACTTTATCTGTTCGTTTCCAAGGCAGTGCAAGCAGTCTGGGGAGATAGTCATAGGTAGAATACAATAGTCAACTTGAACTTTTCACATGTGGATCTAGTTGTTTGCGCCTGAGATTGAATGGGCTGTTTGGGCTACTATTTTTGCTATCTGTTAGGGATAACATTGTTTACCCTAACTGGTTTAGGTAAATAATAATATGTTATCATAGTTTATATGTAAAGTTGTCTGCAACTTTAACTATGGGAAAGTAATTAAGGGAGTGGTTGTGAAAGCACTTTAAAAGAAGCAAGACTGCAGCTTGCTCTCTCTCTGGCTTTGATGATCCCTGATTACTGCAAGGACTCAAGACTGCATTGCTCAAACGGGAGAGAAACAAAGGACTGATTTGTAAGTGAACTGACATAGGATATTCTGCACGGACTTTGCTAACTGAATATCCCTGAATGGACTGACTAAATGATACATGACTATTGGACTGTTATTTTGACTATGCTATGAACTCATAATGGAATAAACTATATTTTTGATAGCACAAGCGTATCTGTTATTTTTACTGTATGTTAATAAACATACAAGCTTAGCTCACTCATTTATCTGTGTGCCTATCTTACTAACGCTGCACATCCTGTTTAGCTTGTCTCCCTAACCCTGGTTGGGGAAACCAGGCTTAACACTGGTTATGGGCCCAGAGGCTGCAAAGTCAGTTTAACTAGGATAAAACAGATTTATGTAAAAGTGAGAGTTTGTGTTGTTATACATTACAGTAAACAGACAGCTGTGTTTTATTAATTATAGTTTTATATCCATATAAAGAAAACATGGCACAAGTCAGTCTACAAAGTTTGTCCCTTATATCCAAGTTGGATGGAACAAACTATGTATCATGGTCTATGAAATGTAGTCTACTTCTACGAAGAGAAGGTTTGTGGAACATAATTGAAAATCCACCAAACGTAGAGGAATGGGATCCAGAGGATGAAGAAGATAGACTAAAAATAGAAGAATTTATGCATAAAAATGAACAAGCTATTTGCATAATTGGGTTAACCTTAACTGATCAGCAACTTGTTTATATTCATGGAGAGAAAACGGCTGTTGGGTGTTGGCAGAAGCTGAAGAGGATTTATGTTCGAGATAACGTTGGTGCTCACATAAATCTTACATGGAAGCTTTTCAGTACGCATCTCCAAACAAATGGTGATATGCTGAATCATTTGAAAACTATGCAAAGCATTTTTCAAGAACTGCACGAGAAAGAGCTTATTTTCTCTGAACAACACCAAGTCTATATAATTCTATCTTCCCTTGATGAAAGTTATGACAACTACGTAACTTCACTTGAAATATTGCCAAAGGAAAGCTTAACTTTAACTGATATAACTGGCAGATTGATTGAAGAGGCCAGAAGAAGGCTTGAAAGAAATGAGTTAAGGAGGCAGCAACCTCAAAAAGAAGATAATGAATCTCCTACTGCATATGCAATTAAAAAGTGTTTTAATTGTGGAGGAAGAGGACATTTGGCAAGATTTTGTAAAAAAGCAAAGCGCCAGAATGCTGGCCAGAATACTAAAAGTCATCAAAAGATAAATAAAAATTTAGAGTTAGCCATGTATACTAACGGAGCTGTAAAAAATAATTTATGGGTGGTTGACAGTGGGGCATCCCACTGTATAACAAATGATAAATTTTTTTTTATTAAAATGTCCAAGAGTACACAGCAGATATCGTTAGCCAATGGCTGGAAACTGAAAGCTAAAGGTCAAGGTATAGCATATTGTTCTTTTATAAAAGAGAATGTAAAAATGTTATATGTACCCCAGCTTAAGTTTAATTTAATTTCAGTTAGAATTTTGGTTAAACTAGGATATGTAGTTACTTTTAAAGGAGATAACTGCATAATTGAGAAAGAAGATAAAAAAATTACTGCATCTTTAAGAGGTGAATTATATGTGTTAAATGATAATGGTTTAAAGGTGGCTAACACAGTTTATGAAAATAAGAAACCTCATGATGAATGTATTCACTTGTTACATCGAAGGCTAGGGCATTTAAATTTTTAAATGATTAAGAGAACTGTTGAATTATCTAAGGGAATATGTTTGAAACCTTGTAATAAGTATTTGCAATGTAATGCTTGCAATCAAAGCAAAGCCAGGGTCACACCGGCAAATAGAGTTGATGGATTTACTACTAAAGAGCCTTTAGAGGTAGTATTTGCAGATTTAATAGGTCCGAAAAAACCAAGTGTAGGAGGAGCTCGTTACATACTAAGTATAATGGACCATTATTCTAGATATGGGTTTTGCTATTTAATGAAGAGCAAAACTGAAACGTATCAAAATCTCTTTAATTGGATAAAATTTGCTGAAAGGAAAACTAAAAAGAAATTAGTAACTCTTATAACAGATAATGGTACAGAATTTACAAATAATAAATTCCAGAACAGACTAAGAATGTTAGGTATTCAACATAAAAAGTCTGCACCATATAGGCCACAACATAATGCCTTTATAGAGAGAAGAGGCCAAACATTACAATCAATGACACGAACTATGATGTCTGATTCAGGATTACCTGACAATTTGTGGGGAGAAGCAATAATGTGTGGTAATCATATATTAAATAATGTTGTTAATTCAACAACAGGTGAATTACCATTCACATTGTGGCATGGTACAAAACCTGATTTAAGTTACATGCACACATTTGGAGCACCAGCATGGGTGCATATCCCTTCACAACTTAGACACAAAGGACAGCATAGAGCTAAAAGATATTTTGTAGGATATACATCTAATCATAGATCTTATAGATTCTGGGAACCAGGTACATCTAGAGTTTACACCAGTGCTAGTGCTAAATTCCTAGAACATGTAGGATGGAATAGATTAGAGCAAGATTTAAATAATGAAGTAATTATTGAACCCTACAAAAGGCAGAAAGATCAGACTAGTTATAAGAAGAGTCCAATTAAAGAAGTCCACGAAGAGCAAATAGGACCAGAACAAGAGGAAAAGGTTGATAAGGAAGAGTTAGATAATCAAGAAGAGTTAATTAATGAAAGTCTACCTGTAAGTCCTGTAATACCTAGACGTATTACACGTATAACTAGACCACCTGATAGGTATCAAGCAAGTATAGTTTGCCAAGTAACTAAAGTTCCAACTAGAGTAGATGAACTTAGGATGTATCCTGCTAAGGATCAGGAGAATTGGCAAAAAGCAATGGAAAAAGAACTAAATTCATTAAAGGTAATGAAAGTTTATGAAGATGCTAAATTACCTCCAGGAGAAAAATCCATTGGGTGCAAATGGATATTTAAAGTAAAAACTGGAAATGATGGGACTGTTACCCATAAAGCTAGGTTAGTAGCTCAAGGATTTAATCAAACTGCATCTGATTACGATGAAGTTTTTGCACCAAGCCTTAAAGCAACATCTTTAAGAGCAGCATTAGTGTGGGCAGCTAAGAAAAACTATGTCATGAACCATTTAGATGTAGAAACTGCTTATTTGCATGCACCATTGCAGCACACTATATATTTAAGAAAACCAGTAGTTATAAAAGAAAATAAAGTAAATAGTAATGATTGTTGGAAACTCAAAAAGAGTCTTTATGGGTTGAAACAATCTGAGTTTGAGTGGAACCAATATATTGTGAAAGAGTTAAACAATATAGGTTTTAAATCTGGTTTAGCAGATCCATGTGTGTTTAAAAGAGAAAATAATGGAACGGTGTCATTATTGTTATTATTTACAGATGATATTGCTTTGATAACTAAGACTAATAATGAAGCTAATGAGATTATATCATTATTAGCCAAAAAGATAAAATTAAAGCATTTAGGTGAAATTAAAAAGTATCTAGGATTGACAATTAACAAAACAAAAAATGGTTTTAAGATATCTCAAGAAGATAAAATTTGCCAATTAATTAAAACGTTTAAAATGGAACTTTGTAAACCGGCAAAGACTCCAATGAGTCAGGAAGTTTGCCAAACTAATGATCAAAGTCCCAAATTTGATAAGTCAATATATCAATCTTTGATTGGCAGCTTATCATATATAAGCAATTGGTCTAGGCCTGATATAGCTTATAGTGTTAATCAGCTGGCACGTTTTAATTCTGATCCACATCAATGTCATTGGCAATCATTAAAGAGAATTTTAAGATATCTTAAAGGAACAATGAACCATGCATTGTATATAGAACCAAAGGGTGATTTGAATCTCAGTGCCTATGCAGATGCAAGTTTTGCAACTGATATAAACACAAGAAAATCAACATCTGGGATGGCTATATTATTTGGTAAGACACTAATAGGGTGGAGGTCAATCAGACAACAGCATATCAGCTTGTCCACGATGGAAGCGGAATTTTCATGTCTGTCATTATTATGCACTGACTTAATTTTGTACAAACAGTTATTATTAGACATGGGTATAACTGTTAAAGATTCCATTATTGTGTACGAGGACAACCAGGCAGCTATAAAGTTTGCTACTAATATTGCTGTTAAAACTAGATCAAAGCATACTGATTTAAGATACTTAAATGTTAGAGAATCTGTAAAGAATGGGCTAATTAAATTGGAATACTGCATGATGGAAGAAAACATTGCAGACCAATTTACAAAAGCTCAAGGAGTAATTAAGTTTAAAGAGAGTTGTAACAAATATGATTTAAAGATGTAAATAGTTATATTTATTATTATTTCCTAAAAGGGGAGAATGTTAGGGATAACATTGTTTACCCTAACTGGTTTAGGTAAATAATAATATGTTATCATAGTTTATATGTAAAGTTGTCTGCAACTTTAACTATGGGAAAGTAATTAAGGGAGTGGTTGTGAAAGCACTTTAAAAGAAGCAAGACTGCAGCTTGCTCTCTCTCTGGCTTTGATGATCCCTGATTACTGCAAGGACTCAAGACTGCATTGCTCAAACGGGAGAGAAACAAAGGACTGATTTGTAAGTGAACTGACATAGGATATTCTAAACGGACTTTGCTAACTGAATATCCCTGAATGGACTGACTAAATGATACATGACTATTGGACTGTTATTTTGACTATGCTATGAACTCATAATGGAATAAACTATATTTTTGATAGCACAAGCGTATCTGTTATTTTTACTGTATGTTAATAAACATACAAGCTTAGCTCACTCATTTATCTGTGTGCCTATCTTACTAACGCTACACATTCTGTTTAGCTTGTCTCCCTAACCCTGGTTGGGGAAACCAGGCTTAACACTATCCATGGAGGGTCACAGTCTATTTCTGTGGTCTAAAAGGACAGTTATAGGTGCAAATGTATTGTCCATCAGAGGTTGGCAACTATGCCATAGTATCCTTGTAGTTTAGTGGGAAGTGCTCATCCATCTGCACAATTAGGAAATAATGAGCAAGTTATCTTTTAAATTAGAGAAAAAATGAAATGGTTGTACCTGCTACCAGAAAACATTGGTTTTGATATACCTTACAACTTTAAACAATAAATTCCATCAAATTATCACAAGTGTCATTCAGGTAACATGGCACAATCTTTGATCATCTGTATCGAAAAGCGGTTTTAATACCAATAGATCTTCTTTATCACTCCCTGTGAGATAAACACTAACATTTTTTTTCTCTTGATTACATAGGAAAAACTCAGATGAAGCTGATCTGGTTCCTGCCAAGGAAGCTAACATCAAGTGTCCACAGGTGGTCATCTCATTTTATGAGGAAAGACTCACATGGCACTCTTATCCCTCAGAGGATGATGATAAGAAGGATGAAAAGAATTAAGTTACTCACCTCATCCCTCCTTTGGCTGACTTTTGTATTAAAAAAAACAGACTATGGGTTTGAATATGAGGGAGAAGTGAAGAGACATTTGGCTGAGGAGGATGCCCTCTGTAGAAATAGGACAAGATCTCTGCTTGAGTGTGCATGTGTATATTCATAATTTGTCACCTTGATTGGAGGAATGAAGGCCACCAACAAAAACAGCAAGTGCAGGTGCTTGTTCTGTAAAGATTACCTGAAATTTGCAACCTTTCTCCCAAATAGTATTAACAGCATTTTTATAGTTTCAGCATGAGTGTGTTTGATTCCTTTTTTGCTATTATTTGTGTATTGTTGAGGTGGGAAGGAGAGAGGGTATGCGTCAACTGACTTGAGACAAAGATTGGTTCACAGTATTCTATAGCCAGTCATAATTCTTAAACAGCTGCCTCTTACTGCAATTAAAATAGATTACTCTTAAGACACATTTGCTCCAGCGTTTTGATTAAGTGTTAGCATTAACAGCTGAGACTAATCAGCTAATGCAAGAATTATTGTTACACATTTAAAATTAGGGAAGAGGAAAAATTAACACCTTGTCCTAAAATAGCCTTTCTTTTCTGTGTCCTTTTAATTTCCCCTTTCCACAGAACTAGGATGACCTTACTTTCCTGTATGTATTTGAACTTGAGAATAGTGAGGGGTGGGGGGAGGAAAGAAGTGAAATCAGCACCAATAAGTTGCAGAATAGTGTCAGACCTGGGCATTTGTCTTGGTCCTCCACTGATTTTATTTTTAATGTAATAGACTTCTGTTTTTACAAAGGACATAATTTTACCTCTGAATTTGCCTGAGTCCTAGTAAGCCACCAACTTCTTCACAGGGCAGCATGTTTGTAGAACTGTATTGCACAAATATTTTTTTAAAATAAAGCTTGTGTTAGGCTTCTGTGAAAATGTCTAAAACTTAAGTGTTTGGATTTTAACTTCATACTGAACTGTCCTTTTGTCTTAATAAAATTTTTGATTTATAATCCTTTTTTTATTTTTTTTATTTTATTTTTTTATTTTTAACAACAAACAAACACAAAACAACAAATAAAACCATCTTTCCATTGTATAGTGTGTTGGTTGGTACATATCTTTTGTGCACAATATCAGCAGTCTTTCCCTTCTACATTGAAATTATAATTTATATATATATATCGACTATGTTAAGCCTGGGTTCCCCAACCAGTGTTAAGGAGACAAGCTAAACAGAATGTGCAGCGTTAGTCAGATAGGCATACAGATAAATGTGTGAGATAAGTTTGTATGTTAGTTAACATACAGTAAAAATAACAGATACGCTTGTGTTATCAAAAATATAGTTTATTCCATTTAGAGTTTTATAGCATAGTCAAAAATAACAGTCCATTAGTCATGTATCGTTTTAGTCAGTCCATTCAAGGATATTCAATTAGCAAAATCCGTGTAGAATATCCAATGTCAGTTCACTTACAATAAATCAGTCCTCTCACCATTGATAAATCAACAGTCCTTTCTCTCTCCCGTTCCAGTAGGGGAAAAATGCAGTCTTCAGTCTATCTAGTAATTAGGAATCATCAAGCCAGAGAGAACAAGCTGCTGTGCCTTGCTTCTTTTATGGTGCTTTTACAACCACTCCCTTAATTACATTCTTACAGTTAAAGTTACAGATACTTTAACTAACAAACCATGATAACATATTTATTATTTTACCTAAACCAGTTAGGGTAAACAATGATATCCCTAACAGACTATGCCTACTATATTGTTATTAACACCTTATCAGACTTATATATTCACATTCTTTTTGAGCAAATTTCAACAATTACATGACCTAATACGTAATATTCATTTCATTATGATCAATTGTAACATATCATTACCTTATCATTACTATCATGTTATATTTTATTTCCCTATTTTCTTATCTAGCCACTGATAAAATAAATACCAGATTTTATAATATTCTTTGTCTTCTTGCTCTCTAATTGCTAATGTCAATTTACTCATTTCTGCACATTCCATTATTTTCTTAATCACCTATTGGAATTTTTTTGCTTTTCCAATTTTTGGCAAATACAATTCTAGCTGCTGTTAATACATTAACAATCAGATATATCAATTCTTTACTGTATCCTTCAGGTAAGATACCCAATAAAAATATCTCTGGTTTCAAGTCTATATGCTGTTTTGTCATTTTTTCCAGCCATGTATGAATTTTAGTCCAGTATTTCTTGGCTTCCACACACGTCCACCACATATATGATAGTATGATCCAGGTATCTGATGACACTTCCAACATTTCTCTGATTTGTTCTTAAACATCCTTGCTATTCTTGCCAGGGTAGATGCCACCTTTAAAACGTCTTATACAAATTCTCATTATATGCTGTTGACATCGTTATTTTATAGTTTAGAGACCATAATTTCTGCCATCTTTCTAAGTATCCCACATCCAAAATTTTTCCCCCAGACAATCATTGTTTTTTACTTGTTCTAATTTTACTCCAAGTAAATATCCATATAATTTTTTTAATCACCTTCTCATCAGTACCTGTCAAAATTCCAACTAATTCAGTAAGTTCGTATAAAATGCTTCTGTCCTACGATCTTTATCATGTCTAGAATGTTTTTGCACATATGAACACCAGTTCATCTCTATTTCTTGTTCCTCTAGTTCTTGCTTAGATTTGAGTTCACCCTCTTCATTTAATATTTCACCATATCTTACTGTTTGATCCATTTTATAAACAATTAGATACGCAAATACCTCTATAGTTGACAAGCAGACTGGTATTTTCATGTAATGTTTCCTTACTTTCTCCCATACTAATACTAGAGCATCTTGAATATAATGTCTCCTATGTGTTTTACTTTCCTTATACCATAAAAAGGCGTGCCATCCCAGTAGTAGGTCATGACCTAATGTTAACAATCTAGTATTCCTTAAGACAATCCATTCTTTCACGCACATCAATGTTGCCATTGGGTAGACCAAAACCACCTCTTGATCTGGCATTTTGTAACAATTTTAATTTAATTCTTGCCTTCTTTCCCTGCCATATATACTTCAGTATTATTTTATTTATGTGTTTCATAATATTCCAAAGTGTTCAAGATTATTCTCATATTTTCTTTGATTTGCCTCTTTGGCAGAAATCCATTTTGATCAGTATTAAATTGTTCAAGTATCTCTTAAGTCTTTCTGCCATTATTGAGGCAAATATTTTATAATCTGAATTCAGCAGGGAAATAGGTCTGGAGTTTCTCCTTAGAGCTGCTCGGATCATCCAGAGAGTGGGTGGTGCTTCAGTCTCTGCTGTTGTAGGCTGAACTTAATTATTGAGGAATGCTCCTTCCATCATGTGACTCCATTACAGTGTTCCCCAGTTTATGCTCAGCCTTGTGCAGAGTAGACAGTGTTTCGAAGTTCTCTTGACCGTTTAAACAGATCCTTAGTTTGACTCATTGCTTTGCTCCTCTTAGGTTGTATTTTGTTTTTCTTTATTCCTCTTAGCCCTGCACATTTGGTTTGGACTGCTAAATTCCCCTGGGAAGCCCTTTCCTAGCCCCACTGGGTGACAAGGGGAGGGCTAGCAGTGTCTCCACGCTACCCCCCCCTCTTTTTTTTTTTGAAACAAATTTTATTTTAAAGACAAACAAACCATCATTAACCATTGAATACATAAACCCTCTTTCCATTATAAATTTTATAAGTCGAATAAGACATTATTTTATACAACATAGTTCTGTTTTACACCATTTCCATATAAATATATAAATATCTCTTAGCAAATTTCTCATTATTTCTCTTTACTCTTATTCAATTTCATTATTATTATTATTTTTTCCTATATTTATCCAATTTATAATCGTCATCTACATTTCTCTCTGACTTGGTTACCATTATTCTCATCCAACATTCCTCCGAGGTTTTATTAATTCTCAAACAAACATAAACACACAAAACACACAATAATAAAACTTCTTTTAAGAAAGTAGTTTGGACCCAGATTACCTCTCTTTATATGGACTTCAATTAGCTTCGTGCTCATCTTATACACCATTACCTATTTTATTTACCATTCTATACCTTCTATATAACTTCTCCCCGCTTTTCACTCTTCTTAATTCTATTTTATTTAATTCA
The DNA here is from genome assembly GCA_033807585.1 of Hydrophis major. Classification (NCBI taxonomy): domain Eukaryota; kingdom Metazoa; phylum Chordata; class Lepidosauria; order Squamata; family Elapidae; genus Hydrophis; species Hydrophis major. Next base: position 5,677,291 of record JAUCBL010000017.1, read on the forward strand.
TTTTAATTTAAATCATTGTGTTTGTATCTTTTGTCCATTCTTTCCAAATTATCCATTTATCTCATTCCCTACAAAAAAAAGATTTCTCCTGAAATCACTGATCGGAGTATGATGCCTTTCTATCCTCCCCCTAAATTAATATTGAAAATAACGCCCATTACCCAATCTGATTCTGCTTAGTACATTCTACCAGCTAACTTTTAAAAAGAGGAAAGAATAATAAATCCAAAATGATTAATATAGTTAAATAATAAATCTAAATGTTAAATCTTGTAACATTCCACTTATCTATTTCAAAAACAAATGCTACAACAGTAAGTTTATAGTAACATCAATACAACAATCAATTAAACTCTTCAATTAAACTCAATATTTTAAACATTCCTTTTAATATTTTGTTAAATTTTAAAGTCTATCATTACTAAACATTTCAATATTTTAATCTTTTATTAATTCTTATAACATTCTAGTTTTCTATTTCTAATACAAATACTAAAATACCATCTTATGTACCTTGCAGAATCTTCTTTTTAAAAAAATTTATACATTACCCTTTATCCCTAAAAAAAATTCCTTTTTTCCCATCTTGTTTCATACCTTTGTGGCTCCCCCCCCCCCCCTTTTCCCTTTCTTTCTTATCCCACCTGGCCTTTTTACCCCCCCCCCATCTTCTGCCTTTTTAGCTTCCCCTCTCTGCTGTATTCCTTTTTTCTTTTGCTTACTAACATTGTGTTGATTTTGCATCTTATTTTTCTCTTTCTTGGGTGTTTTTTTAAGTCTTAAGTCCTTCATTTTCCTTCCTCCCTTTCTCCTTTCTTTCTTAATTAAGTTTTGAGATTCATTGAAGATGGCGTCGTCTTCTTCTTCTTCTTCTTCTTCTTCTTCTTCTTCTTCTTCTTCTTCTTCTTCTTCTTCTTCTTCTTCTTCTTCTCCTCCTCCTCCTCCTCCTCCTCCTCCTCCTCCTCCTCCTCCTCCTCCTCCTCCTCCTTCTTCTTCTTCTTCTTCTTCTTCTGTTTCCTCCATCTGTTGTTGTGTTTGCTGATAAATAGCAAGCGCCATTTCTAAAAAAAGGAAGGCTTCTTTCACAGCGTCCTTGCCTTCTTTTTTTATTTTTCCATATTCCTTTCTAAGTTCATCAACAGGTAAAGCCATTGTAAATCTTTTCTTTATTCTTCTTCTTAAAACAACCAAGATGTTTCAAAAGTTAGAACAGTTCCCCAAAGTCCCAGAGACATCAATCAATCCAAACAAAGCACAAAGTTCTCACTTTCTCTTCCTGGAGTAATATCAATAAAAGGGAAAAGAAAAAAAGCCCAATCTATATTTTAAAGCCTTGTTGCAATTAATTTCTAGTCTCAAAATCTTCAAGGCATCTCCTCCAGCAAGATCTTAATATTTTCTTCTTCTTCAATTTTTGTCCTCTCCCTTCCCACTTATAACAAGAAGCCAAGTTTTTACCTTTTATAAAAAGACAGGTTTCTCAATGGCCATTTGTTGATTCCATAGGGAAGGAGAGTAAACTTTCCCTTTCAGCACCTCAAATTTGCCACTTGAGATTCTCCTTTGGAAACAAAGTATCGTTCAAAAATAGTCATAGTTTTCAGGATGTTAGGCGTCTCTTAAAGTCCTGGGTCAGCCAAAAAACTTTCTCTTGTAAACTTTCTCCCCTCTTCCTCCTGCTCAGTCTTACCCAGCTGCCGGCTTCTTTGTGGCGGCCATTACAGACCGCTGCTCCACCGTCTTGAGAAAAGGGGGTTTTGCCGGCTGAGGAGGGGGTCTGCAACACCCCCAAACCCCTCTCCGGCTCCCCCCTGTCTTCGGCTGCCTCTGCGGGGCAGCCTTAGCCTCCAGACCCGTCAGGATCGGAGGCACCAAGACAGCTAGCACCACAGGGATCGCGCAGGATCGCAAATCCCTGCTGCTGCCAAAGCCAACAAACCGGGAAACCCCCCACCCTTCTTGTTGCCTCCCTGCCGTTTTCTTTTCTGAACTTTTGCGACAATTTGATTTAATTCGCTCCGATTCACTCTGTTCCCCCACCCCCCGAATGCCGTTTTTCTGCTCCGGAAGAGTTGTTTGCCTCTTCCTTACCTATCCTCTTCTTTACGGACCTTGTATTGTCCCTGGGGAGGCTTTTCCTTGCCGCAGCTAGAGGCCCTATAATTCCACGCTGCAAGCGGCCGCCATTTTAAGCGATGCCTCGTAGTCGGGCGCCATTTTGTTTTTCATTTTACATCATTCCGAACGCTGTGGTGTGATTACAGCTCAAGCAGCAGGACCCGCAGGCCTGCTCAGAGCAATAATTTAGTTTTTCCTCCAGCCTTGTTTGCTTTGGAGTTCAGCTCTCCATCTGGCTATCCATCTTTCTATTTGTCTGTTTGTCTATCTATCTGTCTTTCTATCTATCTATCTATCTATCTATCTATCTATCTATCTACCAATTTATCTATTTTTCTATCCCTGTCTGTCTATCTGTCTCTCTTTCTATCTGTCTATCTATGTATCTATCTATCTACATGCGACTTGCCTTCCTCCCTATCCATTTTTCTGTCTATCTGTCTATCTATCTATCTATCTATCTATCTATCTATCTATCTATCTATCTATCTATCTATCTCTGCATATCTATCCATTCATCCATCATCTGACTCTGTCTATGTCTGTCTGTCTATCTATCTATCTATCTATCTATCTATCTATCTATCTATCTATCTATCTATCTAATCTATCAATCTACCTACACCCCTGAATATCTATCCCCCTGAATTCATGCCTTCCTGCATATCCATCTTTCTGTCTACATGTCTATCTGTCTATCTGTCTATCTGTCTATCTGTCTATCTATCTATCTA